>JAGKTI010036935.1:0-10990 GCA_018397915.1 Birgus latro
TTGGTGCCCCTGATCGTCGTTGTAAATGATGTGTGGTGAGGCGGGGCAGGGTAGGGTACAGTGGGGTAAGGTAGGGTGGTGATGAGGAAAGGAGTGAGGCAGGGTAAGAGGTATGGTTGGATAGGGATGAGGCAGGATTGGGGTAAGGCAGGGATTGGGGTAAGGCATGAAAGGTGGAAGGTTATGATACGAATTAGGCAGAGTATGACTGAGGTAGGGTGGTGATGTGGCAGGCAGGGTGCGAGTGAGGTAGGGTGGTGGTGTGTGGCAGGCAGGGTGTGAGTGAGGCAGGGTGGGTGGCTGGTTAGGTGGGGTACACATGAGACAGGCTAAGGGTAGGAAACTGGAAGGTCTGAACGATAAATGGAAGGAAGTGCAGTCCATTTGCGACAGGGACTTTAATAATATGCATCCTAATTTAGTGTTGTCCTTCGTCCTGTCTCTTACTGAAACCCACTCCATTAACAACAGAGTGATATAAGACGATGATGATGATGATGATGATGAAGACGATGAGGATGATGAGTGATGCAGATAAGAGTTAAGCAGTTTGGAAGAGAGACAGGGCAAGTAATGAGAGAGGATGTGGGACCTACATCACTCTTACCACAATACAGTACTCTAAACCTTACGTGGGTCCCCTGAACTTGCATCAGTAACCCTGGAATAACGAAGCGTGATATTGCAAGCGTATATACACCGTGCACTTCTGATTCGTCTTGCCCTACCGTGCACCCCACCCTTCCTTGCTCTCTCTTTACTGTCCTTTTCCTTCCTCATTCTTGTTCTGCTTCCCCCTGCCTCTTTCTGTCTCTTCCTCCTTCTGTCCTATCCCCTTCCTCATCTTGTTCTGTTCTACCTCAATCTGCACTGTTCTCCCCTTCCCTCTGCATCACCCTACCCCTCCCTGTCATCCGATGCCCCCCTATCACCTTACCCTGCCTACTTCTTCCCTGTTCCCGTGTCCCTACCCTACCGTCCTCCTCACCCTGTTTCTTCCCCGCCTTGCTGAGCTGAATCTCTCCCTGTCCCATCCTTCCCTGTCACACCCTACACTGTATCACCCTACAACGCCCCTGCTTTACCCTGCTCTGTCTCTGTTCTTTCACTTCACCCTACTGCATCCCTCCCACTCCCCACCTTCCTTACCTCACTCATTCTGCCACACCTCTATCTCACCCAACCCTGCCTTACCCTGCCCCTTCCTGCCTTACCCTGCCCCTTCCTGCCTTACCCCTGCCCTTTCCTGTCTTACCCTGCCTCACCCTGCCCCTTCCTGCCTCACCCCTGCCCATTCCTGCCTAACCCTACCCTCTACGTTTGCCTCACTTACCCATACCTTCTCCTCTCACTTAAATGACTATCAACAAGGGCTAAATGACTTTTTGTACACACACACACACACACACACACACACACACACACACAAATATCTCGTTCAGCCATCTCTGTTCAAGTTTTTTTTTTCACTGTACAGAATTTACAGCACAAGTTATCAAGGACGAACATGGGCATCAAATACTGGTTATCTATATTCACTTCCATTATTATCATACCTATTTCATATAATTTTTTGAGCTCTGAATCACCTCCCTAAAATGTACACCTTCGTTTTTCTTAATAATTTGCCAGAGAAGTAAAAATTAAACCACTTATTATACTTTATTTATCTGTGGACACTTTTTATGTATTCTTTATCAATTAGCTATATATTCCCTTCTACACTACCCACAACGTAAGCCTGAATTAACTAACATATTAAAGCCATTCAACTTTATTTTTTTTTTCACTCGGCTTTATTTTTTTCTGTCTTCGGACGACCTCCCTCTTACCTGACGCCGCATCTTGTGAGGGGTATATTCGACAAAAGGACCCCTCTCATCACACACCATCCTCTCATATAATTATACGTTCTCACGTTCTCTCCACTTTGTCCTCGGCCTCCCTCTCCCCCTTAACCCTACCTCACATTCACACTCTCCTAGTCAGTCTCTCATTTCACACATTCTCCTGGTTAGTCTCTCACTCACGCATTCTCCTAGTCAGCCTCTCACACATTCTCCTAGTCAATCTCTCACTCTCACACATTCTCCTAGTCAGTCTCTCACACATTCTCCTAGTCAATCTCTCACTCTCACACATTCTCCTAGTCAGTCTCTCACATTCTCCTAGTCAGTCTCTCACATACTCTACTAGTCAGTCCCTCACTCTCACATTCTCCTAGTCAGTCTCTCACTCACTCACATTCTCCTAGTCAGTCTCTCACACACATTCACCTAGTCAGTCTCTCACTCACACATTCTCCTAGTCAGCCTCTCACACATTCTCCTAGTCAGTCTCACCCTCACAGTCAGTCTCTCACTCACACACATTCTCCTGGTCAGTCTCTCACTCACACACATTCTCCTAGTCAGTCTCTCACTCTCCAATCGCTCCACACGTCCAAACCATCAGTGTTTCTGTATACGACTGCTTCCCACAATATCAAATTTTACCCCACACTGTCAACGAATTCTTTGTTATCCATCTAATCCTACACGCCACAAAATAAATAAATAAATAAATAAATAAATACAGCTTTTATCAAGTTATTTTTAGTCCCATCAGGAGCGTAGGGGTCCGGGGCTAGGCAAATCAATCCCCTGGCATTAAAAAAAAAAATATATGTATATATATTATAAATCTCTTCATCTCGTTCTTGGTTTCCCTCTCCCGACAACCATCTCACCCTCACACACACTTCTTGCAACCCCTTCGTTTTTTTTTATCTTTAAGACATGAAAAAATAAAAATAAATAAAAATAAAACACAATCTCTCTTCACCTCGTTCTCAACCTCCTCCTCCTTACAACCATCTTCACCCTCACACACTCTCCTTGCAAGAAATTCGTTTTGTGTCTGATCTTTAAAACGAAAAGGAGGGAAGAATATTACCACTTTACCTCTTCTCGTGGCACTAACTCCTTCCTCATGGGTGCCATCTCTCCAGGGTCGGGTGGATCTTAAGAGGGCTTCCCAGTATCACGAAAGGTCAAAACCACACTCGTAAAAATTAAACTACGCGAGGAAAAAAACTGGAAAGAATAACACGAAAGTATGACGTGTAGAGAAAGAGATATACGTGAAATAATTATGATGTGCAGAGAAAGATATATATAAGTGCAAAAGTTGAAACGCGCAGATCTGTTGTCAAAAAACGAAACTTCACTATAAATACACTGGCGGATATTGAAACTGGCAGAAACTAGGAAAAACAAGAATAACAAGGCGTAAAGGAAAATACAGGACTAACTGCGACTGCAAAAACCACGACAGAGGTAAGGAAACCACACAAAAATGAATAAATCAAAGAAACACCAATTAATCTTAACAATAAAATATGATGCCAGTAAAAATGATCCACACAGAGGCAAATACACGATTACATATCAAAAACAAAAATAAAACGAGCATATCTGATGGGGAAAAACTTTGACTTCACTTGTAAATCCAGTCGCCCAAAAATAAAGCAAGTAAAAAAGTTAATTTGACTGAGTAGGAGGTTACACTCAGAAATCGAATGAAAAAATAATAATCCTGTCCATCCAAGTGCGTAATCTGATACCACTAAAATATCTGATTGCCAAAGACGAAACACGAGTAATTCTGACTGGCAACACTGAAACTAATTATAAATACGAGTAATTCTGATTGGCAAAACTGAAACCAGAGATAAATACGAGTAACTGTAATTAGCAAAACTGAAACTATAAATAAATACGACTAATTCTGACTGGTAAAACTGAAACTAGATACACACGAGTAATTCTGATTGGCAAAACGCAAACTATATACGTAAATCCAGTCGGCAGGAATGAAGATAAGGAACCCGATTGACGACACCGAAACGAGCCGAATCAGATAGCACGGCAGGTGAGATCAGGTGAGAAGGGAGGATCTAAGGTGCCAACTCGATGGAGGAACCCCCTAGTCTGACACACCTGGAAGCTACCTGTGGATGGAGAACTTCAAATATCCCCCCTCTCCCTCTTCCACCCCACCCTCCTTCTCTTCTCTCACCCTCCCCTCATTTCGCTCCACCTTCCTTCCCCTCTCTCCTCCCTCAGTTCTCTCCACCCTTCTTCCCCTCTCCCCTCCTCTTCTTTTAATCTCTGTCTTCCTTTTGTGTTTCTTCCATCTCTCTGCCTCCTCCCTTCTCTGTATACATCGCCCCCTCTCTCTCTCTCTCTCCTACTTACACATTTTCCTTGTATCTTTATGTTTAATCTTTGCGCATATCCTTCCCCCCCACCTCTCTCTCTGTCTGTCGTCACAACACCACCCCCAGAGGAACATATAAGGACATCTTACAAACGTGTTCTTACCCTCCCACCCCACCCCCAACGCACACACACACACACACACACACACACACATACACACACACACACACACACACACACACACACACACACAGGATATTACGACTTTGACCTAATTTTTTAACACTTACGTAAGAACACACACACACACACACACATACACACACACACACACACACAAGGAGTTTGAAAGCCATCCTAGCACCTGTTCCTTAGCGATTTATTCTTGCGTGCTACTAAAGTTTATTTCAGCTTGGCCTAGATTCTTCTCCTGTTGAATTTAATTTCCCGTAAAAATATACATATAACCTCAAGTCTATAGGAATATCTAGGAAAAATATTATCATTGTTTTGCCCATTGTTTCTACCGCATTCCAGCCAAAACAAATCAAAAGAAAGCAAGACAAGGCAGAGGTAAAAAAAAAAAACACACACACACAAAAAAAAAACATCATTTGCATATACAGTACTTGCGCGTCCTCTACGATGCGACGCAGTTAAAGACAAATGGTTCCTGACCTCTTATGGGGTGAGAGAGAGAGAGAGAGAGAGAGAGAGAGAGAGAGAGAGAGAGAGAGCAATACTACGGCACAACATCCTTTCCACAGCACTTCTTTGAGACTTCACGGTACTTAAGATGGTGTGACGGCAACTGAACACCTTAGCTCTACGATTTATTGACCAAGACGAGTGATTATGGCTATGTAAGATTTGAGGGACTTCCGTGAATGTTGGCATGCATCAGGGGTCAGTCTTGAGCTCCTTATCGTTTGCCATGGTGCTTAAAGCCCTCTCACGTGACTTCAGATATAATTTACCATGCGAGATCTGTATGATGATAGCTTGATACTGATTGCAGAGAATGAAAATGAGGTGGAGGAAAGATTTAGGAAATGTGGAGACGGAATGGTGCACATGGGTTTGAGAGTAAATGCGGATAAAACAAAAGTGATGGTACCTATAGGGCTGGTGGCAGTACTCTAAAAGCAGAGAGAGTGTGGCCACGTGCAATTTGTCACAAAGGTATGGGAAGAAACTCTATCTTATGCAGTGTGTGTGAATAAGTGGGTGCATAAGAGATGTAGAGGTATTAGAGGTAGATTGATAAAACAGATCAGATTTTGTGTGTGCAGGGCGTCGAGAGAGGAAGTAGAGATTGTCAGGTGTGAAAGGACTGATCTTGCTGGAAAGTCTCCTTCAGTGTGTGAAAGAGTTTTGTAAAATTGGGGGACAGGCTATGTTCTGGAGGTGGGGCTGGAGCTCTGTGGTTAGGGTAAGGAGTGGTTGGAGGTGGTTAGGGTAAGGAGTGGTTGGAGGTGGTTAGGGTAAGGAGTGGTTGGAGGTGGTTAGGGTAAGGAGTGGTTGGAGGAAGTTCAGGGAGCTGTTGCCTCTCCTTACAATGTGAGTGTTCTCCATCCGTGCAAAGGGATCTTTGTATGCGACATGTATCAGGGGTGTAATGCTGTATGGTTGTGAAACCTGGGCAGTAAAGGAAAAGGATATTCGAAGGCTCCAACGTACAGATATAACAATGATTAGTTGGATATGTTGTGCGTCCTCGAAGGCGAGATCTGAAGGGGCTAGGATTACGACTGAAGAGTTGAGAGGAAGGATGGGGAAGGAATGTATCGGTGTTGTGATGTGGTGGGGAAGACTGAGGTGGTTTGGGTATGTCGAGAGGGTGGAGAATGACAATTGGGTGCGAATGGTAAGAAGTGTGAACGTCGGGGGTAGGGCTGCGAGAGGCAGACCGAAAAAGACCAGGGACGAGGTCGTACAGTATGACTTCAAGGATAAGGGACTGAATACGGGGGCTGAAAGAGATCAAGCACCATGGAGAGCCGCCATTAGGTGACCAAGGCAGATGCAAGCATGTTGGAGCCTTTATAAACGATACGAACGAACGAGGAAAGCCACGGGGGTCAGAGCGTTAATGAGTGTCTGGCAGCATGGGGTGGGGGTATGAAGAACGCGGAGCTGTGAGGCCTCTTACTCGTTAGCTCGACTTGCGTTACCATTTAAGAGCACAGGTATGAAAGGAAAGGTCTGGCGGTGGTGGTGGAGGTGATGGTGGGGGAGGTGTTGGTGGTGGTGGTGGTGGTGGTGGTGGTGGTGGTGGTAGTGGGCGTCTGGACTGTGTTGAAGTGACTGTTCACCCCAGGCCATCTTTATATCAACAGGCATAATTCTCCAGTATCTGATTAGGCTTTACATAGCGGAACAAGGGTTAACCACGATGTTTATATATCTTGCTTCACTGTCACTCCTACTCGATGAAGTACCTCTCAATATTCAACGAGCCTTATGCCATTAATTACACTACCAGATACGACTTTATACTGGAGAACGAATCTTTAAAATGCTGTTCATTATATCCTACTTTACCTACGTCGCGAGGCGCAATGAAATATGAGTAACAGCTGCATGCGTTCACTTTCTTGTTATATTTGTAGGACTTTGAGAACTTTTTTGCTAAACCATCGCTACGTCCTAATCGCCAAACATACAACAATTTTCTCCACAAACTGTGCCGCTCCCACCCTACCTCACCACACCAGCCCATCCCACCCACTCCTCTCACTCCACCCTTTTCCTACCCCTTCCTCACCCTCCACTTTAAACTTCTGTGACTTATACGTCTCTCTGTCTCTCTCTCTTTCAACGCAAACGCCGTCCCTCACATAACACCGATCTTCACAGGGAGTACTCGTCCTGTCCCACCCACTCATAAATCTTCAACAGAACCCATCCCAGCCACTCTTCACCTCTCCCTCCCACCCACTTCTGCTCTGATAGAAGAATATTATATCTCTGACTGACCTAACTCCCTACCAACCCACAACACTAATACTCATACGGCATAAGAGTTCATCCCCCCATCACTCCCAGTTTCTCACCACCATCCTAACTCATCCTGTCCACTCCAGCCACGTCTGACATCATCATCACCATCATCATTATCCATTCCTGACCACCTCCTCCTTCTCCTCTTCCTCGTCATCATCATTATCCATTCCTGACCTTCTCCCATCATCCTCATCACCAGCCTTACTACACACCACAAGCCACTGTAACTCTGCACCACATGTCACTGTACACTGACATACTCCACGTCCCTCTCTCGCACGCTGTACATTACGCAGTACACATCACTTACTGTACACTTTATGCCAGTACAAAATTCACTCTATGCCACTTACCCCACACTGCCCAATTCCTTGATGCTCCCTGTCCCACACTTACCTAGAAGTAAAAACAAGGATATATTACTAAAACATCTTACTTTTTCTTATGCAAAACATGAAAGGATTAAAGACAGAGCCTGAAAAAAAATGACCCCTATAAAGAAAAGTGAACATATAGAAAATTGTATAAAACAGCTTGAAATCAGCTCGAACATATTGAAAAAAAAAAAAAACTGAAGCTGAAGGGGTTAAGGGTCCAGATTTCTTGCAAAAAATACACAAAATATATAAACAAAAATAAATAAAAACTCCCATTGTTACTACGGTTATATATTTTTCTTCACATTATACTGAGCTATTTAATTCTGTCCAACAAATGACTTTCACACTTAAATGTATTACTGGGTTTGGTGGCTTGTAGTGTGTAGTCTATTTGTAGTGTGTAGTCTATAGTCTGTAATGTGTAGTCTGTGTTGTTTGTGTATGCTATGTGTCAGCGTTTGGCGTAGCTCTGTACCAAGTCGGGCAGTATGAGTGTGGGGTGTGTTAGTGTTTGAGGTGTGGCAGTGTGAGGTGTGGAAGTGTGAGGTATGGCAGTGTGTAATGTGAAGTGTGGCAGTGTGTGGTATGGCAGTGTGTAGTGTGTGAGGTGTGGCAGTGTGAGGTATGTCAGTGTGAGGTATGGCAGTGTGCAGTGTGAGGTGTGGAAGTGTGAGGTATGGCAGTGTGCAGTGTGAGGTATGGCAATGTGTCAAGTGTGGTAGTGAGATGTGGCACTGCGCTGTATAGTACGTGAGATGTGGTAGTGTGAGGTGTGGCAGTGTGTGGTATAGTACGTGAGATGTGGTAGTGTGTGGTGTGGCAGATTATGAAAAGTTTGTGGTAAGCATTCTAACTTCTTTAAAACCATGAAAAATAAATCTCCATCTTTCAATAACGGACATACACACACACACACCTGTATATACCTAAAGACTATGCAGTAAATATTTGGCCTTATGCGCAGGTAAACACTAGGCTTCTCCAGGTACCAGTTTTTGTTGCAAGGGACAAGCAACGGGCGAGGAAAGGCGGTGAGCTGGGGACTAACGAGACAGGAGTGAGTGTGTGTGTGTGTGTGTGTGTGTGTGTGTGTGTGTGTGTGTGTGTGTGTGTGTGTGTGTGTGTGTGTGTGTGTGTGTGTGTGTGCGCGTGCGTGCGCGCGTTTTTCGAGCCTCATTTCCTTTTAAAAGTATTCACGTTTACACTAATACAGCTCTAAATTCATTTCAGAGTCCAAATCTTAATGACAAGCTTCCAATAAAAAATCACGCAGGAAAACGAGACAAGCTGAAATATAGCAAACTTTTTTTTATTTTATTTTTTTTCCTGAATCCAATCCTGGTTGTAGCCTACATTTTTCAATTTATTGTGTTATTAATTACATGTTTTGATAATATTTCAAAATCTTACATACTCACTCCCTAATATGCCTTTTACCGACTATGGTTTTCGTGTAAGAAATATTTAGAATGGAATGTCTGAAAGCCGAGAAAAGCTTATTGATAATCGTGTTTGGAGGAATTACAAAAGATCTGCAATAATCCCCCAAAATAATTTCAAAGACTCCTAAGACTTTATCGAACATAGAAGGCAACATATATTTCGAGTTAACCCCAATTTCAACTCATTTTGGAGAGAATGCAAATCAGGAACAACTTTGAGGAAACATGCAAAAAAATTTCAAGCAAAGACTCCTAAGACTTCATCGAAAATATTGGCCAACGAAAATTTCGCGTTACCCCCCAATATAAACCCTAATTAAAGAGTCAAAAAAACCCAAATATGCACGCCATGGATAAGATTAATCCAGCCTTTGTGATAATTCAGTGAGGCACATTAATCGGCATCTTGAAATCTTACGTGGCTTACATGGCGAGAAATCCTGTCTGGCCTGTTGCAGTGATTAAGAGTGGCTTGTTAAGACGGAGACTTTTTTTTTTTTTTTTCCCCTACCGACACCTGGGTATGAGTGATGGTAAAGAGAGTGAGTGTGTAAGTGTCAGTGTTTCAATTAAGAGCTTCCCATCCCAGAAAAAAGTTAAACACACACACACACACACGACTAAGAGTGATGGCAAAGAGCGAGAGTGTACAACCGTCACACCTTCCATCGTGTTTTTCCTTTGCCTCCCCCCCCAAAAAAAAAAAATATTAATAAATAAATAAAAAGTTACACACACCTGGGCAGAGCGGTGGCAAAGAGGGTGACAGTACATACGTCGCACCCTCAATCAAAAGAAATTCCCAAGCCATGAAAAAAAGAATAAAAATAAAACAGACCCCTAAGTAAAATATATGGCAAAGGGAGAAACAGTTTAATGTCATACCTTCAATCAAAAGTTTACCTACCGAGAAAAATATATGTATAGTCCTTACCCATTCAGCACAAGGACACTTTATATTTCTTTAAGGCAATACCGAACTATTTCACTCAATAAAAAAAGGTATCCTCAGACTGAATGTACTTGATGTGATTCTTAAAAAGTGTCATCTATTGCTGTCTTCAGTTTCTCTGCCCTTCCCACGTATGTAACTGTAAAAATGGAGTACACGTCAGAACCAGACCTCCTTGAAGAAAAAGTGAGTGTCTGAATTAACCTTCCCCCATGCTGGCGAAGTATGAAGGGGTATCTACGGGAGTCGGGAGTATTGTAACAGCTGCGAGTGTCTAAGAATGCATTTGCCAAGTAGGGTCACTCTCAGCAGAATAAAAAAATAAAAATCTTCCGTCGGTGGCTAGAAAAACTATATATGTGACAGAGAGGAACTACTACTCTACTCACACTATGAAAAACTGGAGATGGGGTGGAGGTGGCAGTGTGAGTGTGACGTTTAGGAGTATGAAGTGTGATGCAGGGTACCAGGGCAAGAGTATCAGTTACCGCCAGTAGCCGGTTTGGTGGCTTTCTTCTGTACCCACAACCCACATCACCCCAACCACACACACACACTCACTCACTCATACTCCCTGGCCACCCCACCTCATTCACTCTCCTCTGGGACACTGACTTCATTCTGTGTCTGCCTATCATCATCATCATCATCATCATCAACTACACACACACACACACACACGCACACACACACACACACTCAGTACTCCCTGACTACCCAACTTCATTCATTCTCCACATGCTTTATTGCTCATTCTACACAAGCTCTATTACTCTTTCATTCTGTTTCTGCCTATCATCATCATCATCATCATCACTGCTTCGGTCATTTCCAACCTCCCTCACTCACTACAAGCTCAATTCCACTAACTTGATCCTGCCTTATTATAATCATCACTACCATCATCACTATCATCACAATGTGCAAAAAAGATTTAGTTTTATAAGTGAAAACAATGTAAAAGGGAAGGGAAGGGAAGGGAAGGGAAGGGAAGGGAAGGGAAGGGAA
>JAGKTI010036936.1:0-10989 GCA_018397915.1 Birgus latro
CTCTATACCCCCTGTAGTCCAGCTGCCGTCTCTATACCCCCTGTAGTGATACCCAGATGTGTTGCTTCCACCGAATTATTTTTATGGAAATATGATCACTGGGGTCTAGAGACTCAGAATCACAGGGGTGCTATCACGTGCGTGTTAGGAAATATGTAATTAGCATAATTAGATGGTAATTACATCATATTTAAAAACTCTCATATCTTCCATGTAAATACACGTACAGATATGATCTTGGTGTGTATACCCATGCTTTCGTCTCCAAAGAATTCACTGCATGTTTTCAGCCTCGTATCTATGTTTTTAATATAAATAATGTGTATAATCAAATTATAATCGTGTAATTAATATGTCGCCTGATGAATAATAATTGATTATTTGTCTACTTTCAGATTTATCAAGGTGAAACACTGCTTCTTTGCTCCCTGTCATGGCAAAGGAATTTGGCGTAATTGCAAGCTTCCTGGAAGAAAGACTATCATCACTCAAAGCAAAGAGAAAGATGATTATCTTCACTTCAAACTGGAGAAGTTAATGGAGTCACACGGTGAAACAGTAACAATTCACTGTCATAAGTTATGTTACTCTACCTATACATCAGGATCTAGGAATCAGAAAACTGTTGGTAAGATCAAGAGAAAGGCGCCATTGACATCTGAGTCTGATAGAGTTTTGAAATCTCACGTAAAATCGACTTTTTAGTTCAGAAGAGATTGTCTGATATGTGGCAAGGAGTGTCTCCAAAAAGATCTAAAACATCCAGATCGTTGGGATCCAGTAAAGCAATGTGAAACAAAAGAGAGAGGGAAAGGCGTGCTCACATTCACGCAAGTTTTGTCTGATATTTTTGATCAACGTCAGGATTATTGGGGCAGAAGGGTATCTCTAAGCCTTTGTAGTGTACGAGTACATACGGACTTACCTGCTTATGATGCGCTGTACCATGTTCGCTGCTATGACAGATTTCGCCATATCCCTATAAATACAGTAAATGCAGAATCATGCAAACCTTTTGTTGATGAGGCATTGAGGTACTCGTATGTAATAATTGATCATATGAAAATTGACATGAATTAGACGTGGACAGTAGCTGAATTACAACAATTATTTGTAGAAGGCTCGAGACAACTGTCAAGGAAGCAGGTGTTAGTCCACCTATGCAATTATTTCGGTGAAGATGTTACTGTTATTAACATGGAAGGTTGTGACAATGTCACTGGATTAAGGAAGCTTTTATCAAAATTTTTGAAATTTGTGAAACATTCAAGGTCTACTGCAGATGATGCTGTGGACACGTTAGTATGGAGGATCAAGGCTGAAGTAAAAAAAACATTCCTCAACCTCGCGACTATGACTTGAATGACTTTTGCTTCTTCAAGACTGTCAAGGACACAAGTGAGACTCTTCTAAGGCTCGTCTCTGTCTTAGTCTCAGATGGAAAGGTCACAAAGCCATCTCTTACACTAGCGCAATATATCCAACAGCACATCAATAAGACAAGAACCCAGACTACCTTAGGTCTTGCTGTGAAACTACATCACAAACACGGCAGTTCTGAGTGAACACGGTTTATTAACCACATACCACGAAGTCTTGCGATTCATGAAACCAGCAGCATCATATGTATCGGAGAATGTTGATGTATGCTACAAGAAACTGGGCCCCACAGCTGAGCATGGCCCTAACTTTGGTTGGGCAGATAACTTTGATCTTATGATTTGCACCTGCAGTGCCCAGAGGAGCAATCATGCTATGGTCACAGAGTTCACACAGCATCCAACAAACATCGTGATGCCACGAAATGCTGGAGTGATGCAGCTCATGACCCCTCGGCTATAGAAGTCAGAGGCTTTTCAGCTCTCCATCTATCAGACCAATATCAACAATGTGAGCACTACAAGGGCCGACCTAAACTAGACCCACCAGTTCTTCCAGACAAGGTCCAGTCACCATCCGATAAGGAACATCTTGCAGTTAGTTTAGTAAGGGCAAAGAGGAGGGATGCTGCCTGGTACTCATAGTTACATACTGATCCAGAAGCAATTTTCTGGTCAGCATATAATGCTCGTGAGGACAGGAGAAGCTGCTGCTGAACAACAAGGACCATGTTTGTACTTGGCCCACAATGGGATCTACCTCTGACCCATTCCAGTCCAATGCAGCAAACCATGGCCTACATGGAAAAGGCTAAGAGAAGCTTCGGAATTAAATACACATTTCTCACCTTTGACATGTAGCTGTACACTGTGGTTTGCTTCATAAAATGGAGTGACCAAAATCGATGGAAAAGCATAATTCTAAGACCAGGTATGATGCGCACATTAATGTCGTTCTTGGGGTGTAATGAAGTGCTTATTAAGGCAAGTGGCCTCGAGGTGCTGCTCCACTTAGCCTTTGCAAACTTGACCAGTATTCTCAACGACAAGAAATGGCCGATGACACTTCGTGCCTTTCGACTCGTAGTGGCAGTTCAGCTGCATGATTTTCTGAAAGATGGATCAAAATCAGATGAAGAGATTACTGTATACATGGAGAATACCAGGGAACATCCCACTGGAAAGCTGTGGGTGGATTGCTTCATCATCCCCACCATGATTGCACACCGTTTCGTGAGGAAGTGACATGAAGGCGACTATCTTCTCGACCAGTACTGTCTTGCTGAAATGAAGAAGAACCTCTTTACAGCAGGGCTTCATAACTATGCCATATGGATTACATGGCATCTCCGTGAGATAAACAACATTCCAGATGATGCCAAGTAGGAGTTTCTGGCTGGAGCACAAGTATGTCGCCATTCAGATATCAGCCTAGCAGTGCCTGCAGACCAATTTGGCGAGCACTCTTACATCAAACAGGGGAAAGGTACAGGTACAGAATGCGAGAAAGTAGTTGTTTGGGTACTGTGCAGACCCTGAGGAGGATTGCAAGCAATCAGGAGCAAAACATAAGGAAGGTGAAGAAAAGAGACAACTCGATGCAGAAGGTTAAAATAAGGTATACGAAGAACTGAAGAAGTACGTTCATCCCATGGAAACCCACCCATCTCATTTGTATAGCATCATCAATGGACAGGTGGTCCCTTCAGAAGTCAATGTACACAACTCTGTCACCACTGGAGAGAATATGAGCAAGGACTTTGCAGCAGCACTTCCTGATGGCTTTCACAAAAAGACTGAGAGGCAAGTGAAAGTAGTGCAGCATATGAAAAAAATCTTTCAACCTGAAGAGGAAGCCTGTGTATCTTGTGGAAGCTATATTCATATGATTACTTATAGTCGGCCAACGGCTGGACATCGAACTAAAGGACATCTTCTAGTATAAGATCAGTGCAGTTCCAGCGGCAGTGGTTGACCAATTTGGCTGTTTAAGGAAAGGGGACAGGTCTGCCTTGGTCAGTCGAATAAGTTGCCCTCATGAGAATGCCCCGACTACAGATGTTCTTCTCGTTGATGTAAGACACCTGTTGTATCACGTTGTCTAGCCAGTATCTGGCACTGTGTCCAATGTTGCTGACGGCATGAAGATGCGGCCTGGAAGTGACAAGTATGGATACGTTTGTAACCTTCATTGATACGATGGAATAAGTGCAAAGGATCATGAGCGCCAGAGGAGAGCGGGTGAAGGTGCAATGGAGTATATCCGTACGCTTAATTCCCCTCTTCTAGTTCCAGAGAGCATCGCGAAAAACAAAAGCAACAAGAGGCAGCTGAGTCAGCTCCTTTGCACCTTTACCCATGGCCAAAGGGTTAATATGATTAGCTTAGCCAACAGTCTCTTCACCCATGATGAAGCTGACATCACCCTTATAAGCTACCTGGTCAAAGCAGCTGCTGAAGTAGTTCACATCATCCGTCTGCTATGCGATGACAGTGATGTGTTTGCTTTGGCAGTGTACTGGGTGTGGAAAAAGGATCTCTTAAACAAGTGCTGCATACACATGGGAAAATGGGATGGGACAGTCCTTGACAACAGTGCAACAGTTGCACAGCTTGGAGCCAACTGGCAGGATCTTCTCTGAATGTATGCACTGTCTGGCTGTGACACAGTATCATTTCCCTGTGAGAGTGGCAAGCTTTCTGTCTGAAAAGTGTTATAAAACAATGACATTTATGGTTTGGACACGTTTCTTGGTGAAGAAGGTGTCTCTCATGATGACATTCAGAGAACTCCTCAGGCCTTTTTCTTGGCACTGTTTGGGCAAAAGATGGCCTCTTCCATGAATGAGGCAAGATATAACATCATAAAAAGCAAAAAGAAGTCACCACCACTCAAGAAGTTATCCCCTACGGACAAGAATATCTTCTTCCACACGCTCAGAGCTCATTTGCATTGGCTACTGCAGAAAGCTGCTGACAAAGACGGCCCTCCAGCTGATGCAAATGATATCTCGAGCTATGCTGGGAAATCGCACAAGGAGAAATAATGCCACGTATAGCAGATCAACCAGTGGCTCCAGCACAGTTCCTTGACATCATCAGCTGTAGCTGCAGTGAAACAACCGCTTGTAGGCAAAATAGATGCGGCTGCAAATCAGCTGATTTGTCTTGCACGGACTATTGTCACTGTGAAGGTGGGGAAAGTTGCCATAATCCACTGGCTATTCATGAAGAAGACGGTAAAGATGTGCAAGAAGAAGCGATTTACAAAAAAGACTAGTTCATTGAGTTTTTTGTGGAATTAAGGACTTTGTAAATAAGGCACTTAGTCAGTTCTACTTGTTTATTACCTCTGCCAAGGAGGTTATGTTTTCACCCCTGTGCGTTTGTTTGTTGGTTGGTTGGTTGGTTTGTGAGCAAGATTACACGAAAACTACAGGACGGATTTCCACAAAACTTGGTAGAAAAATGGGCCTTGTCCCAGAATAGACTCCATTAAATTTTGGTGCGGATCCGGATAAAGGCGCGGATCCAGGAATTTTTCTTCACTTTCTTTAACATTGCAAGATAGGGCGTTTTTCGACACTTTCGTAAATTGTTCAGTGAATATTGCATGGATCTTGACAAAAATCAGGCATATTTAGGATGCTGGTATCTACGAATGTGTACAGTTTGGCGCGGATCCATATAAAATTTCGGATTTAACGGATTTAAATATGCTTTTATAGGAGGGTAGTCTTTTTCCAGCTGCATGTTGGGCCTTGGCGGAGGTATGCGCTCTACTGAGTACCATTCTAGTTATGAAAAGTTTCGAAGTAATGGTGATATTCTAGTCGTCACATCATTAATTAAGCGTGACCACGATATCAAATCTACCATATACAGAGTGATTCATAATTTCGTACATTAAATTGGAGGACGACCTCCTTGGATAATTTGAAACAACAATGTCTCTTTTGTAAAATGTCGAGTTATATATAGTTTAGCTATTTCAGTACATTTAAGATGCTGCCTTAATGAGGGTGGAAGGTGAAGGGAAACCCACGTAGAATTTTGTATCCGCCCCTGTCCCGGTGACGACTCACGGATCTGCCAGGAACCACTGTCTGACTCACTCCTTCACTTCCGTAACATTCGCGGCCTTTCCTCTAACTTTCACTCTGTTGAGCACCACCTCTTCTCCTCTAAACCTCACCTTCTCTCTCTCTCTGACACTCAGCTGTCTGAGGCAACTGACAGTAAACCCTTTTCTGTATCCTCCTACTTTCTCTATTCTCATTTCAAAGCCAAAGGTGGCTGTTGCGTATATGTACGCAACGATCTATCTTGCTCTCGTGTTCCTGGACTTGATTCTTCTGAATTCTCTACTTTCTGGCTTCGGCTTTCCTGTCATTCTCTGACTAAATATATCTGTGCTGTTTACTTATCTCCTAATTCTACTGACTATCAAAAATTCTTTGACTATCTTACTTTTACGATGAAACACATTCTATCCATTTCTCCTTTCTCTGAAATCTCCATTCTAGGAGATTTCAATGTTCACCACCACCTTTGGCTCTCCTCTCCTTTCACTGATCCACCTGGTGAACAAGCCTACATCTTTTCTATCCTTAATGACCTAGAGCAGCTTGTACAGCACCCTACTCGTATCCCTGATCGTCTAGGAGAGAGTTCCAACATACTTGACCTCTTCCTAACAACTAATCCTTCTGCTTACACTGTTAATCTTTTCTCTCCGTTGGACTCCTCTGATCATAACCTTATTACCTTACCTGTCCTATCACTCCGGTACAGCCTGTGGACCCTCCCAAGAAACGCCGCCTGTAGTACTTTGAAGCTGCAGATTGGGAGGTCCTCAGGCAATACTTCTTTGATTTTCCTTGGAATGATTATTGCTTCCATGGCCGGGAGCCTTCTGAGTGTGCCTAACGCATTACGGAGGTTATTCTCTCGAGCCTGGAAGCATACATTCCTTTCTCATATCCTCTGACTAATGCAAGAAAGCATTGGTTTAATCACGCTTGTTCTAATGCTGTCCGCAACAAGGAGAGGGCCTATAAAAGGTACCGGAGCCAACCCACCCCTGAATCACACCTTTTATATATTTCTGCCCGGAATCGTGCTAAGTCTGTTCTTCGCTCTGCTAAAAATAATTTCATCCGTCCTAAATGTTCCCAACTCTCCAACTCGAATTCTTCTCGCTCCTTCTGGCACCTTGCCAAAACCCTTTCTAACAACTTTACCTCATCATCTTTCCCTCCTCTTTTCTACTCTGATGGCTCTGTAGCTATTTCTTCTACTGATAAAGCACATCTCTTCTCTCAGACTATCTCCTCCAATTCCACCTAAGACGATTCTGGTGCTGTTCCTCCATCACTTCCCCCCTCTGACTTCCTCATGACTGACATTAAAATTTCTTCAGCTGATGTATTTTCTGCCATCACTGGCCTCATTACTAACAAAGCATATGGGCCTGATGGAGTCCCTTCTGTCTGTTGTCCGCAAAAATTGTGCTTCTGTGCCTTTGTCTATCAACTTGTATCTTTCCTTCTTGCTCGAAGTTTGCTCTCATCCAGCCAGTCCCAAAGGGTGACCATTCCCAACCCTCTAACTATCGTCCAATTGCTTTAACATCCTGTGTCTCAAAAGTTTTCGAGTCAATTCTTAAGAGAAAAATCTTAAAGCATCTTTCCTGCCACAACCTTCTTTCTGATCGTCAGTATGGGTTCCGTCAGGGACGCTCCACTGGCGATCTTCTCGCCTACCTTTCAGACTCCTTGTCATCCTTCATTCGTGACTTTGGCGAAAGCTTTGCGATTGCACTTGACATCTAAAAGGCTTTCGATCGAGTCTGGCATAAATCTTTAATTTCCAAACTGCCCTCCTATGGATTCTATGCTTCTATCTGTGCCTTCATCTTTAGCTTCCTTTCTGGTCGGTCTATAGCCGCTGTTGTAGACGGCCATCATTCTTCTCCTAGACCTATCAACAGTGGTGCTCCTCAGGGCTCTGTCCTATCACCAACTCTCTTCATTTTATTCATCAATGACCTTCTAAGCTGTACATCTAACCCTATCCACTCATACGCTGATGATTCCACCCCTCACCTTTCCATTCGGTTTCCGCAACGTCCATCTCAGCAAAAAGGGATGAGGCTATGGCACACATAATGTCTGACTTGGCTCGTATCTCTGATTGGGGTAATAATAATCTTGTTATTTTTAATGCATCAAAAACTCAGTTCTTTCACTTATCAACCCGACAAAATCTTCCTCAGGATTGCCCACTAATGTTAAATAATGTCCAGCTCAGTCATGCATCATCCTTGAACATCCTTGGGGTTTCATTCTCTCGGGATTTGTCTTAGAACATATTACATCTGCTTCCAAGAGATTAGGTGTGCTAAGCCGACTCCGAACTTTCTTTACCCCTGCACAGTTGTTGACCTTGTACACGGGTTTTATTCGCCCATGTATGGAGTACAACTCTCATGTGTGCGGAGGCTCCCCACATGCAGCTCTTCTCAATAGGGTGGAGTCAAAGGCTTTTCGTTTCATTAACTCTCCTCCTCTTACTGATTCCCTTCAACCTTTGTCTCTTCGCCACACTGTTGCATCTTTATCTCTCTTCTATTGCTACTTCAATGGTCACTGTTCCTCTGAACTGTCTGCTTGCATCCCTCCACCTCTACGACGGGCAATTAGTACCGGTCTAGCAACAAATTCTCATCCCTTTTCTGTCCAACTCTCTAATGCAAGAGTTAGCCGTTACTCCCAGTCCTTCATTTATGCAACTGGTCAACTCTGGAACTGTCTTCCTCTGTCTGTATCCTATGATCTCCAGTCTTTCAAACGCAGTGTGTCCAGGCATCTCAAAATGAATGGACCTTGAATTTGGCTCTCTTTTGTATTGTTTTTGCTTTTTCTTGGAAAGAACAGTATGCGGGCCCATGGCCTTTGGTTCCTTCTTCCTTACATAAAAAAAAAAAAAAATACAGATCTCAACAGTGTGCTCTCCTTTGTGTGCTCCCCTTTGTGTGCTCCCCTTTGCTTCAGGCTAAAGAAAATGTTCAAAGTGACCCCCATGTGTTTCTAAGCAAGCCCGCACACGTCGTACCGTGGACTGCCTGACGCGTTCCAAAATGCCTGGGCTGTGTTTAATGTGCTCGCACCCATCACGGACACGTCTCATACACCAGCATCTAAAAACAAGCAGGCGACAGGAGAATGAGCGTCAGTGGATGCCGGAGCAGCATAGACGTTCGTCGATGACCCCAGAGGTAGAAGTCCAAAGGGTTCAGATCCGGAGAGCGGGGTTGCCAGGGAATAGGGCCAGAACGTCCTATCCACCTGTTGGGGTAAGCAGTATCCAGATATTCCCTCGATGGTCGGGCAGAATGGGCTTGTGCACCGTCATGCATGAACCACATGCGACGTCCTACACCCAGTGGCACATCTTCAAGTAGCACTGGTAGTGTCTCCTCGAGGAACTGCCTGTACACGTCACCTGTCAGCCGCTGTGGTAACTGACAGGGATCGACAATGTAATCTCCGTTAATGCCAGCCCATACGTTGATGGAAAATCTCACCTGGTGTGCCCTACGTACTGTTGTTTGAGGGTTAGCCCCCGCCCATGTATGTGTATTGTGTGTATTAAAGATACCGTCACGTGCAAATCCAGCCTCATCTGTGAATAAAACAATACTGGTGTACTGAGGATCCTCAGCATGCTGTCATAAGTACCACTGACAGAATGCTATCGGTGCTGGATGATCATCAGGCTCCAACCCATGCAGCTTCTAGTGATGTTATGGGTACTGGTGGTTTCTGTTCAAACACCTCCAGACTTTCGACTGAGACACACCCAATAAAGCTGCAACCACTCGTGTACTTGTATGTGCATTTGCCTGTACCAGGTCCAGGATTTCCTCGTCTGTGCATTCCATGTGTCGGGGTCTCCCAGCGTCCACTGCGGTTCGACGGAAAGATTCCCTTTCCCTCAACCTCCAATCAATAGCTGTGGATGTTCGGAAGTTTGGATGCTGTCGGTTCGGATACCGTTCCACATACAGTCGTGCAGCCTGTGCAGCATTTCCACCAGCTGCCCCTAACATGAGGTGCATATCAGCATATTCGGCATCTGAGTACTCGTTCATCCCTATGGTGGTGTCTACTCCAATCCGGCACCTGAACGTGACCTAAAGACGTAAGAGAACAAACAGTAGTAGATACAATGAAGACGTGCCGATGTTAGGCAATACTACATTACGTTACCATGCAAGTACAGACTAACGTAACATGTCAACAACAGGCACGTATGTAAAATGCATAAATCACACATTTGACAATGTAATCAATAACCTGTAGTGCGCTGTATCTCCCACACAATAGTGATATGTCCGGCCTACGCTGCTGCTTCGATGCAAGTCTTGTGTGGTGCAAACCAGTCAGCCCAAATTACCTCCCTTTCCCCACCCCATCCCCATACTACCCTCCCCAACCCCACCCTGACTGTAACTACCTTTTCTTCATACGGTTTTACACAGTCCATGTAACATAAGAACTGTTTGTTCGTCTGCAGCACGCTGTACTCAAGACGTGTGGACAATATCTGTGGAAATCTACGCGGGTTCCTCTTCACCTTCCACCCTCATTAATACATCATAAATGTATTATAATAGCCAAATTATGTACAATTCGACATTTTACCATAGAGACATTGTTGTATAAAATTATCCAAGGAGGTCGTCCTCCAATTTATTGTACGTAATTATGAATCACCCTGTATATAACTGATGTGCAGAAGCAAGTTTCTTGAAATATTCCTAAATACGAAGAATCCTATCTGAAAGAGACAGCATTATCCTTGAGATTATTTTTATCTAAGAAGTTTTTTTTTTTTTTAGTTATTGAAGATTGGCGATTACTGATGAAAGATTTACCATTATACACATTATGCCTATTAGAAACACAGACACGAGGATGAAAACATATTCAATGAATTCTTGCGGTAGAAAACGTGGGTACAGACATCATATCTGTAAGTGTATATATATGGAAGATAGAGTTTTTAAATACTGCATACTTAGCAGCTAATTATGTTAACAACACTAATTGCCCGACATGTACATGAAAGCATCCCTGTGATTCTGAGTCTCTACACCCCAATGACCATTTTTCCGTAAAAACACTTCGGTGGTAACAACATTTCTGGGCTCACATGGTTGGCAACTAGACAACTGGACTTTTTGTTCGCGATGCTGTCTGATGCTCCTGTCGAAAACCATATGCAAATTTTGAGGAAAGAGAGATTAAAAAGAACTATACGGAGACCAGTGTCCAACAGTCTTCAAACAATAATTTCGAAATTCGCATTTTTCCTATCTAAATTTAGACTTAAACTGATGCATTAAAAGAGAATAAAGATACGGGAATCGTAGTTTTCCCCAGGTATTCCTTGTGTGTCGTATTAAGGAAGGAAATCTGGATGCTACTGTCTTTTCCACAAAAAGCTTTCCATCCACGAATACAAACAAAGCATCTTATTTTTGGTTCCCACCCAGTAAAAATGGAAAGTGATATTGTACACACACACACACACACACACACAC
>JAGKTI010036937.1:0-10989 GCA_018397915.1 Birgus latro
TTCTTCATATCTTAGATCCCTTAAGCTTGGTACCCATCTTGTAGCAGTCCTTTGAACTTTTTCAGTCTTGTCTGTGTGTTTCTTGAGGTGAGGATTCCAGACTACTGATGCATATTCCAGGGTTGGTCTGATGAAAGATGTTAATATCTTCCTCAGCATGTATTTGTTAATGTATGTGAATGTTATTCTCATATTTGCAAGCAGTGTATACATGTTCCGTATCTTTTCATTTATGTGGTCTGCCGAAGTTAGTCTGTTATTGATAATCACACCTAAGTCCTTCTCTCTTTCTGATGTGTGTAGGGTTTTACTTCCTGATTTATAATCCCAATCTGGTCTTTTCTCACTTTTACCAAACTTGATTACATGACACTTCTCCACGTTGAATTCCTTCTGCCATGTATTACTCCAATCATGAAGTTTATTTAATTCGTCTTGTAGCTCTTTACAAGAGTTATGTTAGTAATTCTCCTTTGTATTTTTGCATCATCAGCAAACATTTTTAAATAGCTTTCATTTCCAATATTATTATATATGTCATTTATTTACACTAAAAACACAATTGGTGCTAGCACTGAGCCCTGTGGAACTCCGCTAGTCACTTCCCTCCATGATGAGTAATTACCCCTTAGTACTGCTCTCATTTCCCTTTTTCTGAGAAAGTCTTGCATCCAATAGTACAGTTTGCCTCGGATTCCTCCTTGATGGTACAGTTTCCATAAAAGTCTTCGGTGTGGTACTTAGTCAAATGCTTTCTTGAAATCTAGGTAGATACTGTCCACCCATCCTTCTCTTTTCTGTAATGTTTCTGCAACTCTGTCATAGTAGCTTAATAAATTAGCAACACATGATTTTCCCTTTCTGAAACCAAACTGCCTTTCCGTTATCATATTGTGTTCTTGTAGATGGTTTACCCAGACTTTTCTTATTAGCTTTTCCAGTATCTTACTGCACTGGTTAGTGATACTGGTCGGTAGATAAGTGGATTTTGTCTATTCCCTTTCTTGAATAAGGGGACAATGTTTGCTTTCTTCCAGATATCTGGTAGTTCACCTTGGCTCAAAAATTCTTTGAATATTAGTGATAATGGTCTGCTTAACTCCTTTGCAGATTCATGTAGAACCCATCATGAAATTTCGTCTGGACCATTTGCTTTTCCTTTGTCTGATTTACTTAACTCTTCCTGTATCTCTTTTTCTGATATTTGTATTTATGGTAATGTGTTTGGGCATGCATGATCATCATCCTTCTCAAAAATTATTTTCTGTGAAAACTGATTGGAAGTTCTTATTTAGTACTTCACAAACATCTTTCTTTTGTGTATATAGGATCCCCTCATCCGTAATGGATTGTATTTTATCTTTTACTTTGTTTTTGTTTCGGATGTAGCTGTAAAATAGCTTCGGTTGATCACAACTTTTTTTTTATGATGTCCTCCTCAAACTGTTTTTAGGCTTCTCTCCTAATTCTTGTGTATTCATTTCTTGACTCTTTGTAGTTATTATATGCCGTCTCACTATTGTGTCTTCTGTATCTATTCCACAACAAGTCTTTTTTCTTTTGATTTTTTACATTCTTTATTAAACGATTTGTTTATTTTCATTTCTGTTTCTTTGTACCGAGGGATGTAATTTTGGACCCCTATTTCATAAAGTTCACAGAATTTTCTATATATAACGTTTAGTTCTGGTCCTCTAAGTTCTTTTTCTCAATCTATTTCTAAGAAGTATTTCTTTAGGTCATGATAATTGCCCTTTTTGTAGTTAAGTCTCTTTTTGTAACTTTCTTTGCTGTTTACTATGTCATATGCAATCCTGAAGTTGCAATTTAATACTGCATGGTCGCTTTTGCCGAATGGAGGGTGATGCATAATACTGTCAATATAATTTTCTTGCCTAGTAAACGTAAGATCTAGTAACGATGGTACATCAAGTCCTCTTTTTCTGGTGCTTTCTTTTACGTGTTGCGTTAAGAAAAACTCCTGCACAAGGTCCAGGAGCTTTTTGTCCGAACAGCTTTCCTGGCTTTTTGTTTCTAAGGTATTCCAATTTATATTTGTATTGAAATCTCCTGATAGTATAATTCTTTCTGATTTCTCCTCCATTCTAGGTAGTAGTGCTCTTCAACATTGAATTGTACTCTCTGCCAGTTCTTCATTTTCACCATTCTCCCAAACGTTTGATTTAAGTTGTATGTATAAATTTGCCACAAATAATTTTCCTTCAGCTGTACTAATCTCAACTGCTATTAGTTCTACCTGTGAAGGTATATCTAGTTCTATTTCTTTGACTTGCAGATTTTTCTTTGTTAATAATTCCTCCTCCATTTTTAAGCTCCTATCTCTTCTCCATGTATTGTATTCCTCTAGGTTTAGGGTGTCATTTGATATCCTTGATGTTAATTTTGTTACAGTTAGGCAAACACTATGTGGTTCCTTCTCTTTAATATAATCATTCATCTCTAGTAATTTAGATACCATTCCATCTACATTTGAGTACATCAAACTAATCATCTTGTTAACATACTGTACTTGTCATGCCTTGGGTCTACTACCTTCCTCCTTTTTACCCCTCCTGTTTATGTACCAGTTTCGTATCTGCAACCCTATTACTTTGTAAAAAAAAAATGTTCTGCTGATGAACTCGCCTCCGTTGTCCAGGACAATACCGCGGGGTGTGCCATAGTCTGCCGCATACTGCCCAAGTTTGTCTGTGATGTGTGTGGTCTGTTTTGTTGTAAGGGGGAAGAACCTAACGAATCGACTATAGTGGTCCACTGCTGTAAGCACATAGCGATAACCCTGGACTCCAGCAACCATGTCAGTGAGATCTATTCCAATCTTCTCCAGTGGTTTATTCACTGGGGGTAGTTCCTTCCACTGTTGCTGCAATCCAGTGTCCTGTTTGAACCTTTGACAAGTTACACATTTTTTTTACATATTCATATACAGCAACTTTGAGATTTTACCAGTAATAGAGTTCTTCAGCTTCTTTAATAGTCTTCTTTTGCCCTATATGACCTGTTAATTCATGGGCGTGTTGTAAAGCCTGAACAACTAAGGTACGAGGAACTATGAGACTATAATGAAGACCACCATCCGCCTGCTCGCGCATAATATGTAATATCTCATCTACCAAGGCAAATTGATCTAGAGTAGTTTTTGGTAATCTTTTAGTATTGATTCTACCACCTTCCAGACTACGCTAGTTCTCCCCATACTTGTTCTTCTCTCTGGCGGTCTCTCATTTGTTCTCGGTCTAACCTGAGCCATGTGGCTTCAGATGAACGGACTACCACTCGAACAGGGCGTGACAGCTGGTCTGCGACAACATTATTCTTGCCTTTGAGATATTGAACATCATAGTTATATTCCCTCATTTCCAGAATCCATCGGTTCATCCGAGGTGATTTTGTCTTGCGTTTGAATATGCTTGTTAGAGGTTGGTGATCAGTGACTACAGTAAAACGGGAACCCCATAAGTAATGATGAAAGTTCTGGCACGCAAAGACTACTGCTAGAGCCTCCGTGTCTGTTGTTGAATATCGAGCCTCGCAAGGGGTCAATTTTTTTTAGAAGTACCCGATTGGCTTGTTGGTACCGTCGGCTTGGATTTGACTATGGACTCCTCCAACATGAGTGTTACTGGCGTCCGTAGTAAGAACGAACGGCTGCTCTACCCGAGCTCTAACCAAAACGGGGGCATTTGTAAGGCAAGACTTAAGATGTTCGAAAGACCTCTGACATTCGTCCGTCCAGTGAAATGTCGTTCGTGATTTAGTTAAATTGGTAAGGGGTGTAGCAATCTGTGCGAACGATGGTACATGTTTCCTATAAAACCCACACATACCGAGGAATCACCTCACTTCCTTCACAGTGGTGGGTGGCTTCATCTTTTTTAATCGCCTCAACATTTTACGGATCCGGCTTACTTCTCTCGGCCGAAATCTGGTGACCCAGGAAGGTCACTTCCTTACATCCAAATTCACATTTACTGAGATTTAATTTCACCCCGCTGACAACGAGCAGCTCGAAAAGTTGTTTCAATCGCTCCAATAGAGTAGGGAAACTAGTGTCCCATAAGATTAAATCATCTAAATAATTCATGACCCAACCCTTCTGTAGAAGAGGCGCTAATAATGTGACCATTTGTCGTGAGAAAATTGCAGGGGAACAGTTGAGACCGAAAGGCATCTAAATCGGTAGAGTGCTACCCCATCACTGAAGGTAGTGAGATCACGACTCTCCTCATCTGACAAAATTTGGAAATAAACCTCTCGCATGTCCTGCGTGACATAATACTGATGTCTGGCTGCTTGTTCTACTAACTTGTCTAACCGTGGGAGTGGGTAGACGTCCGCTGCGAGGTGTTGATTCACATGGCGATAATCGAGACACATTCGTTTACTACCATCAGGTTTGTTTACGGGGATGATAGGCGACAACCAGGCTGCTGTAGACCTTTCGATAATTTCTCTGTCCTCAATGTCCCTTAACATCTCTGTGATAATCTGCTTCGCTTGTGCAGGATAGCGATACATAGGCCCACGACTGGGTTGAGGGTCTGCGACTTTAATATGAGCTGGAGGAGCACTGATGAGGCCTAACTCACCTTTGTCGAGAATAAAGAGAGGGTCATACTCAAAAATCAACTTGGTTAAATCTTCTCGCTGGTCATTAGTGAGGTGTTGCCAATTCTGTTCTCCGATCAGATCTTTCAGTTTCTGAGCACGTGTTCCATTTTGCTTGACTTGATCATCCTCTGGGAGAAGATCGTTGTGAATCTTAGTAACATTAATTTTGTCAGTGATTGGATTGGCCACTCTCTTGTATGATCCGATAATTGTGCCCTTACGAAATACTTTTACCTTTTTGGCTGCATTAATGAGTGGGAAGTAGATGGTATTTGCCGCATTGACTTGGACCAAATAAGGATGACTATTATGACTAACCCTGGGATGAGGGTAGATGATGAGATTAGTAGCTGGGTCTTCCCTTACAGGTACGGGCATGAATTTAGACTGATAGGGGTCTACCTTCACTGTAGAAAGGAAGTTAATCTGCGTGAAGAGTTGTGTTGGGTTGGAAAGTTCTACTGGATCAACTCTCACTCTCCCCACCTTGTTCCTCTCGCGGCGGATATGATTCACCACTTAAGAGGCACCTCCTCAGATCATAACTGTCTTTGCTCCATCCCACATGAGCGGAGCTTGGCCCAACACGTCACATCTCAGGAGTATGTCGGTACTGATATTAGAATTTGGCACTGCCGGGAACCATTGTTTATGCGTCTTCTCATCACTAACCGCTATTTCGGCTCGCAGCATTCCTAATACTCTCAGAGGTGCGCCTGTGACTCTTTGTAAGCACGGCGGGTTTCGACATGTGTTTATTTCTCTCCCAGTCCGTTTGATTCCGGACTCCTTAATTAAAGTGTAGCTACTCCCGGTGTCCACGATAGCTTCTATTATTTTCCCATTTATTATTACACTGATGGTGGTGGATGCTTGGCTGCGGGCTAGTCATAATTGTTGAGATGGTTCATGAGTTGCTTTTGGAGAGTCATTTTGAGTGGGGGGTTTGTGACTACGTCCAGGGCACCCGCGTTCTCCATGCCGACATCCGGGTCTACGACAATCAAAACAATACCCAGGACGGGGTTTCTGCCAACAATCTCGGAGGTTATGTGATGATGTGAGACAGTGAGCACAGTATTTATCACTATATGTTTTGGGGGTACTAGGCCATCCCTTATTCACTTGTGCTAGGTTAGATTTGAGCTCGTGGATCCGGCGCTTTAATTCTTTCATTTTGTCTCTCGGTCCATCTGGACTCGAGTAATCACTCTGGCTCGACAAGGTAGATGGCAATGGCCATTTTTCTACCTCCCTTTCCTTAGCACTTCTTTTGGAAGGCACCGCATTGACGCGAGAAGACTGACTCACTTCCAATAGTTGGCATTCATGTTCAATTCTATCAATAAATTTTCTCAGTGGATATTCATCATCTAGAAATCCCTCAAGTTTTACTCGTGATGGAAGAGGTAATCCATACCACAGTTTCCGTTTGATAGTCCTGTCACGGTTAGGGAATTTCTCACTAGGGAATTTATGTTCTATGGCCGCATGGGCAGATGAAACGATGTGTACAGGCTTGGGGTGATGCTACCCAATCATAACATGCCGAGTCCAATTCTTGCCAAGCCGGCTCAATACTAACTTCAGTGGCAAACTCTGCTCGAAGGAACGCCCTGAATGCTGACCATGAGGTTACTCGATTTCTGGTCTGGTTATGAATGAAAATGGCAAGTTCCGGGCGTACTCAACTCTTTGCGATCTGTATGCGCATAACATAACCCCGGTCACACTGTTCTACCGCTTCAAAAAACATTTCCAGGCGAGCTGCGGCATCGATGCCCTGTAATTGGCAAAGTTCCAGAGTTGGAATATCACGAGTCTTTGTGAGGTTCCCTTTTCCTTTCATTGTTAGAGGTCCATCAGGAGACTGACGATAGGCTGAATTCGTGGGGAACTGCTGTGTTTCAAGTCTGTCGAGTTCGTTTGCTAACTGGGTTAGTCAAGGAGAGTTCCTCTTCCTTAAACTGGATTTCTACATTATCTCGCCAACTCATGGTGAATTTTGATGCTTTGACAGGTCGTGAGAACAAGTGGGCCTCTAGTGTACCATTACTGAGGAATTTATTTCGATTCATTCACTGTGACACACGATCTTATTCCACTGTCATATCTTGTTCCGTCATAATATCTTATTTTACAGTAATATCTTATCCCACCGCTTTAGCCACCAGTGTAGAGGTCAAATTTTTAACTCTCTTGAAATGATGGGAAATTAAGCCAGTCTAACAAATCCCACCGCTCCAGCCACCAGTGTAATGATAACTTTTTATCTCTGTGGCAATTAATGAGAAATAAGTGATCACCACCGCTGTCACCAGTGTAGAGGTTCGAATTTTAACTCTAAGTTAGTTACTGAGATATAAGTGATCACCACCGCCGTCACCAGTGTAGAGCTAAAAATTTTGGCTTTCATGAAATAATGAGAGATGAAATATCACACCGCTAATGACACAAGTGTAATGATAGAAATTTTAGACTCACCGTATGAATCAAAGTTTTAGAGAGCAGACTGCCGCCACCCAGCATATGCTGGGAATTTATTCCACCAGAAAGGAATGATGAGGACTTCTGGGGCCTTGCGAAATAAGAAAACTAGGGTAGCGTGTTCTTTTAAAGGGGCGCGTGAGTAATAAGATATTAGCACACCATGCGGGCCACTCAACCTCACGATCAAGACTCCTTAGGGAATAATAAGATTTAAACTCAATGAAAACATAACCTAATATTTACTAATTCTAAACATACGAGTGAAAAAAAACAAGATAATTAGATCAAATTAAACATAGATTACTTTACAGACTGTGAATTACTAGAAACTGAAAGATAAATTCTCCTTCGCACTAAGATTATCACAGGGCAGACTAAATATAACAAGGATCAATAATTTCAAGAGTGTAATCACCACAGCTGAATAAATTCTCGAGATGATATTATCACACTAATATGTATAGTGTTCTTCACAGTTGGGTATATACTCAATTTTATATTTTCATACATTAATATATTATCTTCACCACTAACCCAACACTCCTAAATGGCACTGATACACTAAGCTTTATCCTTTCCGGGAATATTAATCTCACCTCTTAACCCAATATTTAAAATAATACTATCATGTGTATCTAGCAATCTCACGGTCTCAAACGGACTCGTCAGGCAAACTCACCGAGATATTACCTCCACAAAATATTCTCCCAAGTTTGGAATATACACATTAACTCGAAGTTTATTCAAAAATTGATACATTCAAAAGAACGATACTATAGGCTCAGTATTTTAAAGTGGATGTATAATCAGTGCTCTTAGGGGAAACAAATACATGTGAATACAAAACTCTATCAAGCTAAACACTTCATACAGAAAGGATAGAATATTCCAATGGACCAGTCAATTCCGCTTTTGAATTACGTGTAACAGAAAAAAGGGGGAGAGGAATTACAGTGTAGCGGGCAACAGGCGAGGGGCTTGCGGGCCAGTCGGCTTCATCCACTCTCTATTTTCTAATGACGATACACGATCAGCCACAATCTGTATCGATGAAATGAAACAGCGTTATCTATTCAGTTCTAAAGGAGCAGGGGGGAATATTACTAATACTGATGTATATAAGAATTTACTTCACACAAGTAAGGAAGGAAGGGGGGGGGGGAATATATGGATTTTAGAGTTTTTGACCTGTATCGATGGGAAGGGAGATGGCATTATGCTGGTCCCAGGCACTCGTATAGTTTATGTAAGCTCGGTTTGTTCTAGCATTGGAAATTCACTACGACTTCGACTGATCTCTCTGCAGCATTTCAGTTTACACCTATTAACCCTTAAACCGCGGAGTTGTCGGATGCACACCGTGCCCATCCCGCGGGGCAAATCCGCGCTCCGACTGACTTTTTAAAAATATTTGCTAAAAATCAGTTATTAGTCCTAGAATATTATAATTGCATATTCCTATGGCACATACCTTCCACTTTCTCCTGGGATGTTTTTTTTTTAGCACTCGTCAACTACCGTAGGACTTGTGGAGACTTCTGAAGTTGGGTAACTAAGTCTCCACTTTACACTTCCCGACTTCCCGTAATATGAATACCACTGCCAGATATTAACGCTAGAAACACTATTCAATGATTTTCAAGTAGTTTGGAATCCATACTCCCCCAAAAAAAACTGTGAAAGCAAAGTAAAATACGAGCGCATACGAGCCTCCCATTCGCGCTAATTCGCCTCTTGTATTGTCATTTCTTATTCATATACACACACACTTTATTATTTCTAGTACTTTATTACACTTATATATATATCTACAGTCCTTTACCGCTTCCCACACGATGTTTAGTAGGGGTAGAGATCACAGGGCCTTTCATAATGGGCGCAAAAGCAGCAGAAATGGAGGGCCGCGACTGTGACGTGCCTCTAGCTTGCAGAACTGAGATGGGCGTATCTCGGTAGCTTAGGGTTGAAAATGTCAGCTGCTAATGTACATGCTAAGAAATAAGTCATAGTAAATCTAGACAATACAGAATAAATTAGGTAGTTCCAGGTGAATATAAATATCACTCAGGTTTCTCCCTTCCTTTCTTATATACATTTATATTACGGTAATAGCTCTTATGGCATATTTCACGGGGAAAAAAGCAGGGGAAATTAGTGAACGATTGCAGGTTGGATGTTGGCAAGCGATAATTAGCCAATTCCAGGTGTATGGCACTATCAATTACCTTATATATATATATATATATATATATATATATATATATATATATATATTATTTTGTATAAGAATAGGGCATAGGGCTCATTTCAATGGATGAAATCAGTGGAAAAATCCGGGGAAGATTTACGTAGAGCAGAGCAGCTGAGCAGACGGCACGAGAGGGTAATGGAGGGGAGGTAGAGAGGGGAGTCTAGAATGGGGGAAAATAGCTAAATTGTCAACAGTGGATGGGAGTACTGATGACATTAGCAGCTCTGACTATTGTTGGACATTGGCAGCGCTGATAGATACAAGTCACCACCTGAAAGCCCGGGCGAATTCAAAACAACACAAAATCACAAAAGTGACGGCCCGCGGTATGATCCATTGCGCCCGAGCGTCACGGAAGTGACGACCCGCAGTTAAGGGGTTAACAAGGAATATAAAATATGTTTTCACACTCGACCCACATGGATGGTTTGACTTACGATGCTTAAAATTTTCTAATAAGTATATGGGATTAACTAATTACATCGAGGCCTAAACAAATGTGCTTGAAACTAATTGTATCCATGTGTCGGGCATACGTGACTAAACGCGAGTGTAATGCAAATTTTGCGGTTGCGTATGTCTATTATCAGCAATTAGAATTTAACTAAGCTTTAATTCACTACTACGTAGTACAAAAAGGTGATAACAGCAATTCTGACATACAAATTTCGAATTCAAAGTATGAAGACAAATTTTTGCTATTATTAATCTCTCAAAAAATTACGATTCTATCCATACCGTGGGAACTGACTGCTCCAAGCACAAAGACACTCACTTATATAATTGCCCGATATAGTTCCTCTATTAATAGAGTATCACTAACTCTCTATCTATCTGTCTATTGCCAGACGCCTCAATCCCGAACGGGGTGGCCACAAACAAATCGCCTCCATGTCACTCTGTCCCCTGCCATTTCACTACCACTATCCCAACTCACACCCCCCTCTCTCATATACCTCTCCACTCCATCCCTCCATCTCATCCTCGGCCTCCCCCTCCCTCTCGCCCCCTCCACCTCACTCATATACACTCTCCTCGTCAATCTTTCACTCTCTATCCTCTCCACATGCCCAAACCACCTTAACGTGTTTCTCCTAACGCTTCCCATCACATCCTCAACCACACCACAACGCTCCTTCACTTCCTCATTTGTTAGTCTGTCTCTCCATGTGACTCCACATGCTCCTCTCAAATAACTCATTTCCACTGCTCTCACTCTTGACTTCTGTCCTTCCAACAGGGACCAAGCTTCACTTCCATATGTCAGAGTTGGTATCACAATACTGTCATGTAACAGCTTTTTCACTTCCATGCTCACCTCCCTGTTTCTCATCACTGCTTTACACTCACTGGCTTCACTTCTCTCGAAGACCATCACTTTACTCTTCCCCACATTCACCTTTAGATTCCGTTTCTTACACACTCTCCCAAACTCATCTACCAAGCCTTGCAGCTCCCCTTCGTCTTCACTCAACAACACAGTATCATCTGCAAACAACAGTATAGGGAGTTTCCACACACTGCCCTCTCTCACTAGGGCCACTCCAACATCCACTGCCCGACCTTGTGTCTCTTTTATAACCCCATCCATATACAGATTGAACAACCATGGAGAC
>JAGKTI010036938.1:0-10989 GCA_018397915.1 Birgus latro
ACAGCTTCAGGAAAAATATATTGGAAAGAAAAGGGAATTGTATTTTGTTTTTGTTGACTTGGAAAAGGCCTTTGACAGAGTCCCTAGAGAGGTGGTGAAGTGGGCAATGAGAAAGCTGGGGTTGAAAGAATGGCTGGTTAGGGTGGTTATGGCCATGTACATGGTTGCTCACACCCAGGTAAGAGTGAATGGAGCTTTGAGTGATGAGTTTTCCATGAATGTTGGTGTGCATCAGGGGTCAGTTTTGAGTCCCTTGTTGTTTATCATGGTGCTTGAAGCTCTCTCACGTGACTTCAGAGATGGACTCCCATGGGAGATGTTGTATGCTGATGATTTGGTGTTGATTGCAGAGAATGAAAAGGAGACGGAGGAAAGATTTAAGAAGTGGAGAGATGGTATAGGGTACAAGGGCTTAAGGGTAAATGCAGATAAAACAAAAGTGATGATATCTAGGGTTGGTGGCGGTACAATCAGAGGAGAGGGAAAGTGGCCACATGCAGTTTGCCACAAAGGTGTGGGAAGTAGTAATCCCTCTAATATCCGGACGTCCAATAACCGGACATACTCACTAACCGGACATTCTGGGCTGCCCAACCCCCCAAATGAAAAAAATCCGAAAAAATCGATTAATTTTCTATTTTTTGGGGACCGCGTCAGTTTGAATTTCCCGCGCGTGCCGATCCCCTCTGTTTACACTCGTGACGCCACTATCGGTCGCCATTACCCACTCCCCTCCTCCCTCGTGAAGAACTCCGAAAATGGCAGCCGAAGTGATTGCTTTTGTGGTGATTCCCTACCTCCTACAGTGCTTGATACTGCTCTTCACCTTCTTCATCATGTGTGTGATGATGGCCCCGCCTCCTGAGAAGAGGAAAAGAGTGGTTCTGACTCTGGAGAAGAAGAGGCAGATATTGGACAAGGTGGACGCCGGCTGGTCAACAGGGCGCATCTTACGTGAGTTCAACCTCCCTCGCTCCACCTTGTTTGATATCAAGAAGTCCCGAGACAAACTACAGCAGTACGCGGCTGATTTTGCATCGAAGACCAGACGAAACGTGCAGAGGAAGGTGATGTTTACTCCTAAGTATGCAGACAGCGACCGCTCCACGTTGATTTTGTATCGACAACAACATCCTGCTGGTGTGTTGGTACGTGGAACGGAGCTGAAAGCTGCTGCTGAGAAGTTCACAAGGCTCCATGGATCATCACTAGACCACACAGGAATTTACTGTTGTGTACAGTGCAGTGAAGTGATGTTATTCCAGTTATATAAAAAAAAAACACCTTGGTGAAAGTGTTGGTGAGAAGTGCTGGTGATTCTCAAGTGGAAAGGTTTGCCAGGTGCAACGTCTTCCTGTCAGAGTCTGAGATGATAGAGTGGGTTATTACATCAGGACGGCCACTTTTTGTTCGTAAGTACCCTAACTTCATGCCTAATGTGTTTTCATCATGCTGTACATGTGTTGAAAAATTACCGAAAATGTTAATCATAATTTCCTGCTTGCTATTTAATTTTTCCATGCATGGTTCTTAAGTAAAACAGCTAGAATAAAGGTGGAAGCAGTTAATTTCATGTCCGGTCCTAACCTAACCTAACCCATGGTTACCATAAAGATTTTCATGCCTAACCTGTTTTCATGATGCTGTTAATTTGTTAAGAAGTTACCCTAAATGTTAATCATAATTTCCTGCTTACAATTTAATTTATCCATCCATGGTTCTTAAGTAAAATAGCTAGAAAAAAGGTTGAAGCAGTGAATTTCATGTCCGGTCCTAACCCAACCTAACCTATGGTTACCATAAAGATTTTCATGCCTAACCTGTTTTCATGATGCTGTTAATGTGTTAAGAAGTTACCCTAAATCATAATTTCCTGCTTGCAATTTAATTTATCCATGCATGGTTCTTAAGTAAAACAGCTAGAAAAAAGGTGGAAGCAGTTAATTTCATGTCCGGTCCAAACCTCACCTAACCTATGGTTACCATAAAGATTTTCATGCTTAACCTGTTTTCATCATGCTGTACATGTGTTAAAAAATTACCCTAAATGTTAATCATAATTTCCTGCTTTCTATTTAATTTTTCCATGCATGGTTCTTAAGTAAAACAGCTAGAAAAAAGGTTGAAGCAGTGAATTTCATGTCCGGTCCTAACCTAACCTAACCTAACATTGTGTTAATCATAATTTCCTGCTTTTAATTTAATTCTTTCATGCATGGTTATTAAGTGCACCAGCTATGAAAAAGGTTGAAGCAGTGAATTTCATGTCCAGTTATAACCTAACCTAACCTAACCAAACCTAACCTAACTTAACCTAACCTAACCATTTTTCTGGTAGCAAATAACATCATTTACTGTATTTGATGCTTTGTATCCAATAATTTAGTGCATAAAATGTGAGAAAAGATGATTTCCATGTCCGATACTTACTTATACTATGCTGACAAGTTCGAGCTCCTATGCCTTACTCACCTCTAAATCATCATTTTTTGGTTAAAATTCAATAAATTCATGATATGTATGCATTATTTATGTGAAAAGGGACCTAAATAAGTGCTATACATGTCCACTAGGGAGGTAGGAAGGTATTTTTCTGATTTAGGTTAGGTTAGGTTAGGGTCATGAAAAACCAGTGCTGGAGCTTCAGGACCAATATCCGGACAAAACCAATATCCGTACATGCCTTTGGCTCTATTACGTCGGATATTGGAGGGATTACTGTAATTCCATCTTGTGTAGTGTTTGTGATAAATGGGTGCACAAGAGATGTAATGGTATTAGAGGTAGACTGCGAGATGATGCTGATTTCATGTGTGCGGCATGTCGGGGAGAGCAGGTGGAGATTGTTAGGCGTGATAGGGTTGAACTTGCAGGTGAGTCTCTTGAGTGTGTGGAGGAGTTTCGTTATTTGGGAGACATGTTATGTGCCGGAGGTGGGGCTGGAGTTAGCTCGGTTGCTAGGGTGAGAAGTGGTTGGAAGAAGTTCAGGTAGCTGTTGCCTCTCCTGACATTGAGAGGACTCTCCTTACCTGCTAAGGGGTCTTTGTATGCAGCATGTGTTAGGAGTGTGATGCTGTTTGGTAGTGAGACCTGGGCAGTAAAGGAAGAGGATATTCCAGGTTTAAACGTACAGAAATGACAGTGATTAGGTGGATGTGCAGTGCGTCCCTGCGTGCAAGGCCTGGGGGGGCTGGGTTTACGATGGAAGAGTTGAGAGGTAGAATGGGACTGGAGTGAATTGGTGTTGTGATGAGGAGAGGTAGGCTGAGGTGGTTTGGACATGTGGAGAGGATGGGGGATGATAATTGGGTACAGAGGGTGAGAGGTGTTAATATTGGAGGAGGGGTAGACCAAGAAAGACATGGGATGAGGTCATTAAGTGTGACTTAAGGGTTAAGGGACTGAACAGGGAGGCTGCCAGGGATCGAGCAGCGTGGAGAGCCGCCATTAGGTGACCAAGGCCGACTCATGCAAGCATGTTGGAGCCTTCAAAAAAACAAAAAAACAAAAAACAAAAACATTTGGGCACAGCATAAGAGCACGGCATATTGCATATGGTCCCACTCCACAGATTTCTGCACTGTTAAGGGAATTTCAGGTGTAAGATGTCCTTGACCCAGCTGCAGATGACCCCGCCCTTACCTCACAGTACACTGGTGCTTGTGCCCGTCAAACCCCAGTTATAGTGACGTCATTGCCCAAAACAGGCCCGTGTGTGGGGCCTTGATATCTCAGTCGTCCCGGCTCAGCATCCTTTTCATGGCACTTCTTAGTGGTTAACATCATAGTTATTCATCTCTTGTTACAAGTGATTGTTCAAGGTGGAGAGATGACAAATTTAGTCCAAGTTAAATTGAAAAGAATATAGTAATTCCTCGTTTAACACACTTTCACTTGCCATGTTTTGATTGTAAAGCTGTGATTCAGAATAGGAACATTTTCACTTAGCATGCTATTATTCACTATTAAGTGATTGGTACAGGTCACACAAGCATAGATTGCTATATATATATCATTGTTTCTTTAACTTGCTTACAGGTTTTAACATTAAGTAAATACTAATATGCTCAGTCACGGCATAAAAACCATTTTGACAATATTTGCAGCCTTGAATGTGTGTGTTTGTTTTTTTCTTTTTAATTATCTGAGAATATAGTGTTTCTTACAAGAACACAACACTCAATATGATTTTCACTTAACACGGTGGGTTTTAGGAACATATCTGTAATGTTGAGTGAGGTACTTTCTTTTTCATCATGTTACAGTCATGGCATTGTCCACCGGGATGTTAAGCCAGACAACCTTTTGCTTGACAACAAGGGTCACCTCAAGCTGACAGACTTTGGCTTAAGCAAGATTACGCTACATAAAGGTAAGTGATTCGTATGTGTGTGTATGGACTGGGGAGATTAGGTACTGCCTGTGTCAACCCTTTCATTGACAGAGAACCTTCTTATCTATTTATCTATCTATCTGTCTATCTACTTATCTGTCTGCCTGTTGCTAAACATGTTAATTGTGAAAATTATGGCCACAGGTGGATCACCTTCATGGCACCTTTTCCTCCACCGTCGGCTTCTCTCTCCAGCTTACACTCTCTCCCTCAGACGTCTTCCCATTCCATCCTTCTGTTTCATTCTTGGTCTCCCTTTCCTTCATCTTGCTCACATACACTTTCCTATTCAATATCTCTTTCTCCAGTCTCTCTATTTGGTCAGAATTAAATTGGTATTATATGATCCCTTTAATTAAAGGGGTTCAGAGTTAAAAAAAAAAAAAAGTGAGGGAGGGGGAGGCCAAGGATGAGATGGAAAGATGGAGTGGAGACATATGAGAGAGAGAGGTGTGAGCTGGGAGCAGGACAGTGAAATGGCGGGGGACAGGGCAACATGGAGGCGATTTGTTTGTGGCCACTCCTTAGCGGGATTAAGGCGTCTGGCAGTAAATGGATAGATAGATATTTCAGATATTTCTGCATACTTTCCTTTTCCCTGTTTGAGGATCTTCTCTCACCCCATCTATACCTGAAAATAAGGGTCAGATGATGATGATGTCATCATCATTATCATCCGGACCTCCTTTCCCACCCTAGCGCAGGGTGAGGAGTAGCAGTGTCCAGACATCCCAAATTTGCCCAATCCAACGGGCCACACTTCCGTTCACTCATCATTCAAGCCCCCGGAATCCTGGCTTTATCTGATACGCCAAAAACATTCGCTACATTCTGTAGCCTCACATATGAGTAAACCTGTCTGATAGTATCATTTTTCTGACACTTATCATTACATCATAGTTCTGTTTCTTCTCTCAGGGATATGCAGTCATTTTCACACTCAGGTTCCTGTGACTAGCACAAATGAATAAAGATAATCTGGTATTAGCTGGCACAGAAAATACTGGAGTTGTCCATATCATGAGAGGGTTAAACAAACAAGTGATTATTTTTCTGTCTTAATAATTTGTTTTTATTTACATTTCAGATATTTCTTCAGTAACACCAACAGCCAGTCGATGTGGACTTCGCTACATGAGGACTCCTGGACAGATTCTCTCACTCACCTCTCACCTATCATTTGTAAGTCCATAGGGATTCCAGGGGCTTCATTGGTGAGTGAATGAGACTGTGGCCCAAGTAATTGGGCAGACTTTTGCTAGTTCTCCTGTGAGTTTTATTTATTTATTTATTTATTTATTTATTTACTTATTTATTTATTTATTTATTTTTCTTCCCCCTGAACCTGCCTCACTCCATCCTTAGGTGGAAAAAAAGATTTCATTGATAATGTTGATGATGATGATGGTGGTGATGATAATGGTAGTGGTGTTGATGAGTATGATGAAACTGTCAGAACCTAATGACATCTTTTTTAATCTAGCCAGCAATATTGGAGTAAGTTTGAAGGCATGTAGTCATGCATCATTAATCCAGAACCCTGGACTTGTTTTTATGGCCCCAGGCTGATTTGATTATGAAACTGGTGGACTGCAGGCTGAAGCTGCCCATTTCTTGCAGTTTACAATTCTTATGTCAGGGGATAGGGAGGGAGGTGAGGGATGTTTGTATAACTGGGCATATATATACATACATACATAGTGGTACATACATACATTAGTATGGTACAGTTGGCTGCAGAAATTCACTTCATTTTTTTAATGTACAGTATGATATGAGCCTGTCTGTTTTAAATGGAAGAAATTCATTCAAAGTCAGTCAGTAAATAATAATTACATACAGTTATTGAATGCAGATCCGCCAGTTCTTTGCTGTATAGCGTAACCAAGTCACAGGCACATATGATACGTGAAATCTTGAAATGAAAGTATGCTGTCAGCTCATGTGTATATGTGTAATCAATTCCAGTGTTAATTTACAGAGATCGGAAGACAGCAACATGACTTTTGACAGTCCATCAGTTAGTGAGCGCAGTAACTGTAGTCTGATTAGCGTATGTCGAGCATCATTCAGAGGACGCAGCGTAAGCAGGATTACGTACAGGTATAATACAGCTTTTTCATCCTATAAGGATACTTTGTTTGAAATTGAGGAGAAAGTGTAAAGCATTCTTTTATTAACATGACACTTTATATATAGTATTGTCCAGCTGAACAGTTTGGATGAATTCTGTACAGAGGAGTGAATGACAAGGATTTGACATTCATTTTTTAAAATCTGATAGTTGTTGAATTGACTCAGTCTGATAGGTAATTATGAAGCTGTGTGTGGTAGGTGTGTGTCTATGAGGTGGAGTTAGGATTCTAGGGGACTTAACCTAGAACGCCAAACATGGGTATAATTTACCCAACGGTTCTGTTGTCATGTGCATCTTGCGGTGTTCCCATGGAAGCAGGTTGCTGGGACCCCCTATAGCATCAGCCTACCCTGTGCCTTGACAGAGGTAGGTCACTTTGCTCTGCTCCATGTCTGCCCCCCCCCCCCCCCCCCCATAGATCCACGTTCGGGTACACTGTACCCATGTTTAGTGTTAATAGTTAAAGACAAAATCAGGTATATTGTGCCCAAGTTTAGTGTTTAAGTAATAAGCGCAACCATAGTGTTTAATTATTTTCCCTTTCAAGAAGTGAATACAGTGTTGCAGAGTGACTATTGGTAAATCATCCTGAGCAATCTTGAAACTTGGCATGCAGGCAAAGAAATGTCCATCTCAGGATGAAGTTCAAGATATTCCCTTCAATAATAGTAGTGATGATGACATTGATGATGTGGAATTCGAGTACCAGTGTGACAGTGACATGGATGCCGACTAGATTGTGTGACCAGATGAACTGAGTAGTGAGAATGAAGACAGTGACTTTGACCCAGGCTTACCATGGCATCATAGGTAAACAAAGGGGGCGCGTGGCCGTGCTGGTAGGTCTAGGTGTCCCCCCCCCCAGCCGCTTGCCTGCTACCAGCTCATCTGATACCCCTGCCACCCATGCCTCCCCTGCTGCTGGCCCTGCCTCTCCTGCTGCTGGCCCTGCCTCCCCTGATGCTGACTCTGCCTCCCCAGCTGCTGGCCCTTCTGCCTTCCCTGCTGACTCTGATGATCCTGCTGCTACCACTTCTGATGCCACCTCTGCTGCTGCTGCTCTGTTTTTTTTTTTTCTTTAATGTGAAGAAGAAGGAACCAAAGGCTGAGCCCGCAAAACAGTTCCATCCAAGAAAAAAAACAAAAACAATACAAAAGTGAGCCAAATTCAAGATCCATTCATTTCGAGATACGTGGACATGCTGCGTTTGAAAGACTGAAGATCATAGGAAGTAGGAAATACAGACAGAAGGAGACAGTTCCAGAGTTGACCTGTTGCATAAATGAAGGACTGAGAGTAACGGTTAACTCTTGCATTAGAGAGTTGGACAGAAAAGGGATGAGAGTTTGTTGCTAGATTGGTGCCACACCCCCGTCGTAGAGCTTGAGGGATGCAAGCAGACAGTTCAAAGGAGCAGTGATCATTGAAGTAGTGATAGAAAAGAGATAAAGAGGCAACAGTGCAGTGAAGAGACAGAGGTTGAAGGGGGCCAGTAAGAGGAAGAGAGTTGATAAGACGAATAACCTTACTCCACCCTATTGAGAAGAGCTGTATGTGGGGAGCCTCTCCACACATGAGAGTTGCTCTCTAAACAGGGGCGAATAAAACCTGTGTATAAAGTTAACAACTGTGCAGGGGTAAAGAAGGCGTGGAGTCGGCTTAGCACCCCTAATCTCTTGGAAGCAGATTTTACAAGAGATGCAATATGATCTTTCCAAGATAAGTCCCGAGTGAATGAAACCCTAAGCATGTTCAAGGATGATGGAGGATTGAGCTGGATATTATTAAACAATAGTGGGTACTCCTGTGGAAGATTGTGTTGGGTTGATAGGTGTAAAAACTGAGTTTTTGACACATTAAAAATAAGATTACTTTTACCCCAGTCCAAGATTTGAGCTCCTGTTGCGAATAGTCAATATATATCACTTACTGTTCATTACAGGGAAAATTGTAGGCTAAAACTGCATTATAGTGAAAAGTCATTTTTAGTGTACCTAAAAAAAGGCTCTTTTTTTGCCTCTCTTCCCAACAATTTGTGCAAAGACTGTGTGCTGGAGACCCCCAAAGGGCAGTGGCAGCTCACCTGGGAAAGGTTAGGGGAAGTTTGGGGAAAATCGGCAGTCGATTTTTGGGGGGTGATTTTTTTTAGAAAATTTGTCAATTTTTCTTTATTTTTCAGGCTCCTTTTTTTTTTTTTTTTTTTTTTAATTCAGCACTTTTCTCATTTAAAGTAATTGGGAGTTCCTAATAGGTTTAACTAATATTAAGTTTCCTTAACCTTAGTTTGTAACTGTTTAAAATAATGAATATTCTTATTTACTATTTTCTTTTAAGTTTCTAATTTCGAGTATAATATACGCAAGTTTAGTGTTAGTCTGTCTGTCTGTCTATTGCCAGATTCCTTAATCCTGTAAGGGTTGGCCACAAAAAAATCACCTCCATGTTGCCCTGTCCCCTGCCATTTCATTGCCCTGCCCCCAGCTCACACTCCTCTCTCTAATATGCCTCTCCACTCCATCCCTTCATCTTATCCTTGGCCTGTCCCTCCCTCTCCCCCCTCTCCACCTCACTCACATACACTCTCCTCGTCAGCCTCTCACTCTCCAACCTCTCCACATGGCCAAACCACCTTAATGTCTTTCTCCTAACACTTCCTATCACATCCACATCCGCACCACAACACTCCTTCACTTCCTCATTTGTCAGTCTGTCTCTCCATGTGACTTCACATGCTCCTCTCAGATAACTCATTTCCGTTGCTCTCACTTTTGACTTCTGTCCCTCCAAGGTCCAAGCTTCACTTCCATACGTTAGAGTTGGTATCACAATACTGTCATGTAGTATGGTAGCTTTTTCACTTCCATGCTCACTTCTCTGTTTCTTATCACTGCTTTCAAGGAACCAGCAACCTTTCTTCCCTGTTGTACCCATTCAAGCACTTCACCCTCTAAACTTCCATCCTTACTCATTACACTGCCCAAGTACTTAAACACATTCACATTTTCCACATCCTCCTCATCCAGCCTCACTGTACAATCACTGACTTCACTTCTCTCAGAGACCATCACTTTACTTTTCCCTACATTAACCTTTAGATTCCGTTTTTTACACACTCCCCCAAACTCATCCACCAAGCTTTGCAGCTCCACTTTGTCTTCATTGAACAACACAGTATCATCTGTAAACAACAGTACAGGGAGTTTCCAAACACTGCCCTCTCTTTCACTAGGGCCACTCCAACATCCACTGCCCTACCTTGTATCTCTTTTATAACCCCGTCCATATACATGACACATCCTTGTTTCAATCGAACCTTCAAATAGAAAAATTCACTCATTTCGCTATCCACATGCACTGTAGCCTTAGATCCCTCATACATACTCTTCACACGGCCTTCAACATCTTCCCATCTACTCCATGTATTCTTAATACTTTACACAGTCCTTGTCTATCCACCGTGTCATATGCTTTCTCCAAATCCATGAAGGCCACATGCAACATCTTTCCCACTCTCCTGAAACTTTTCCACTAAAGCTCTAAGAATGAATATCTGATCTACACAACCTCATCCCTTCCTGAAGCCTCCTTGTTCTTCTCCAACTAATTCCTCTGTTATTTCCCTAACTCTGTCAATAAGTATCCTACCATATACTTTTCCTACTACACTAAGAAGGCAAATGCCCCTGTGATTACCACACACTCCTTTTTCCCCTTTTCCTTTGTAAAGAGGAATAATCATACCTGACTGCCTGTTAGTGTGACTAGAATACTGTAATCCCGCTAATATTCGGACATCCAATACCGGATATACTCACTATTTGGATATTCTGGGCTGCCCAACCCCCAAAATGCCAAAAAATTAAAAAAAAATAGAAAAATTTTCGATTTTTTGGGACCGCGTCAGTTTCAATTTCCCGCCCGCGCCAATCGACTATGTTTACACTCGTGGCGTCTGTCTGTCGGTCGCCATTACCCATTCAGTTACTGCCTCATAAACACCTCCGACAGTGGCGGCCGAAGTGATTGCTTTTGTGGTGATACCCTACCTCCTACAGTGCTTGATACTGCTTTTCACCTTCTTCATCATGTGTGTGATGATGGAATTTACTGTTATATTTAGTGGAGTGAAGTGATGTGATTCCAGTTATAAAAAAAAAAAAAAAACATTGTGGAAAGTGTTGGTGATAAGTGCTGGTGATTCTCAATTGGAAAGGTGTGTCAGGTGCAAGGTCTTCCTGTCAGAGTCTGAGATGATAGAGTGGGTTATTACATCAGGATGGCAGTTTCTTGTTCATAAGTACCCTAACTTCATGCCTAACATGTTTTCATCATGCTGTAAATGTGTTAAAAGATTACCAAAAATGTTAATCATACTTTCCTGCTTGCAATTTAATTTTTCCATGCATGGTTCTTAAGTAAAACAGCTAGAAAAAAGGTGGAAGCAGTGAATTTCATGTC
>JAGKTI010036939.1:0-10989 GCA_018397915.1 Birgus latro
CCTATCAACAGTGGTGTTCCTCAGGGCTCTGTCCTATCACCAACTCTTTCTTTTATTCATCAATGACCCTCTAAGCTGTACATCTAACCCTATCCACTCATATGCTGATGATTCCACCCTTCACCTTTCCATTCGGTTCCCGCAACGCCCATCTCAGCAGTTACTTCAGCAAACAAGGGATGAGGCTATGTCACACCTAATGTCTGACTTGGCTCATATCTCTGACTGGGGTAAAAATAATCTTGTTATTTTTAATGCATCAAAAACTCAGTTCTCACACTTATCAACCCGACAAAATCTTCCTCAGGATTACCCATTAATGTTTAATAATGTCCAGCTCAGTCCTGCATCATCCTTGAACATGCTAGGGGTTTCATTCTCTCGGGATTTGTCTTGGAAAGAACATATTACATCTCTTGTGAAATCTGCTTCCAAGAGATTAGGTGTGCTGGGCCGACTCCGAACTTTCTTTACCCCTGCACAGATGTTGACCTTGTACACGGGTTTTATTCGCCCGTGTATGAAGTACAACTCTCATGTGTGGGGAGGCTCCCCACATGCAGTTCTTCTCAATAGGGTGAAGTCAAAGGCTTTTCGTCTTATTAACTCTCCTCCTCTTACTGATTCCCTTCAACCTTTGTCTCTTCGCCGCACTGTTGCTTCTTTATCTCTCTTCTATCGCTACTTCAATGGTCACTGCTTCTCTGAACTGTCTGCTTGCATCCCTCCACCTCTACGACGGGCACGTAGTACCCGTCTGGCAACAAACTCTCATCCCTTTTCTGTCCAACTCTCTAATGCAAGAGTTAACCGTTACTCCCAGTCCTTCATTTATGCAACTGGTCAACTCTGGAACTGTCTCCCTCTGTCTGTATTCCTTACTTCCTATGATCTCCAATCTTTCAAACGCAGTGTGTCCAGGCATCTCGAAACGAATGGATCTTGAATTTGGCTCTCTTTGGTATTGTTTTTACTTTTTCTTGGAAGGAACAGTATGCGGGCCCTGGCCTTTGGTTCCTTCTTCCGTGCATAAAAAAAAAAAAAAAAATCCCTTTGTACCCGCTTCATCAGTGAAACTTTTTGCAACCTGAGCAAGGTGCGAACCCGCGTCTACTAGACGGCAGGTGAGAGTGTTACCAATGAGCCAGCGAGTGGTGTGTGTGTGTGTGTGTGTGTGTGTGTGTATTCTTACCTAATTGTATCTTTATAGGAATGGGTCAAGTTCGTACTGTCCTGTGATTTGAACCATTTCTATCATACATGTCTTTAAATTTATAAACTGTTTTGGCACATACTATTTCATTTGTTAGTGCATTCCACTGATCAACTGCTCTGTTTGGGAAACTGATTTTCCTTACGTCTTTTTCACCTCTCTTTTTGTACAGTTTTCTACAGTGCCCTCTTAATGATGCTTCCCAATAGGTTATATACTCATTTACGTCTTTTCTATTTTCCTGTGATGCACTTATATTACATAATCATGTCTCCTCTTCCTTCTGTCCTGTAATGTTGGTAGGTTTAATTTTTTTAGTCTTTCTTCATAGCTTAGGTCCCTTAAACTTGGTGCCCATCTTGTAGCGGTCCTTTGTACCTTTTCAGTCTTATCTATGTGTTTTCTGAGATGCAGATTGATGCATACTCCAAAGTTGGTCAGATGAATGATGTTATTATCTTTCTCAGCATGTCTTCATTTATGTATGTGAATGCTATTCTTATATTAGCAAGCATTGTTTACATGTTACATACCTTCTCACATATGTGGTCAGCCAGGGATATTGATAAACACTCCCAGGGCCTTCTCCTTTTCTGATATGTGTAGAGTTGATCATCTTAACTTATAATCCCCATCTGGTCTTTTCTCACTTTTACCAAACTTAATTAGCTACCTGACACTTGTCCATATTTAATTCCATTTGCCATTTATTGCTCCATTCATGAAGCTTCTTGTAGCTCTCTGCAAGAATCTGTATTAGTAATTTTCCTTTGTATTTTTGCATCATCAACAAACATATTTAGGTAGCTTCCATTTCCAGTGTTACTGTCTGTGTCATTTACATATACTAAAAACATAATTGGTGCCAGCACTGAGCCCTGTGAAACTCTGCTAGTCACTTTCCTCCATGGTAAGTAATTTCCCCTTAGTACTGTTCTCATTTCCCTTTTTCTGAGAAAAATCCTGCATCCAACAGTACAGGTTGCCTTGGATACCTCCTTGATGGTACAGTTTCCATAACAGTCTTTGGTGCAGTACTCTGTCAAATGTTTTCTTGAAATCTAAATAGATACTGTCCACCTAACCTTCTCTTTTCTGTGATGTTTCTGTAACTCTATCATAGTAGCTTAATAGATTAGTAGCTAACACATGATTTTCCCTTTCTAAAACTGAACTGTCTTTCTGTTATCATACTGTGTACTTCTAGATGGTTTACCCAAACTTTTCTTATCAGCTTTTCTAGTATCTTACAACACTGGTCAGTGATAATGGATGGTGGTTGAATGGATTCTGTCTATTCCCTTTCCTGAATAGGGGAACAATGTCTGCTTTCTTCCAAATATCATTTATTTTATCTTGACCCAAGGATTCCTTGAATATTAAATATTGTTGGTCTGCTTAACTCTTCTGCACATTCATGTAGCACCCAACCTGAAAATTCGTCAGGACCATAGGCTTTTCCTTTGTTTAATTTACCTAACTCTTCCTGTACTTCTTTTTCTGATATTTGTATATCTGGTAATATGTGTGGGCACGTATGTTACATATCATCTCTTTCAAAGTTATTTTCTTCTGAAGGTGGAGGCACTCACCATCCGCTCACTCAGTGTAGTGCTGCTCTCAGGTGTCTGCCCTTTCCTCTCATCCATCCTTCTTTCCTTCCATCCTCTTCTGTCTTTCTTTCCTTCATTCTTTCCTCGTCCTTCTGTCTACGGGTGACTTTATACTCCCTCTTCTGTCTTTCTTTCCTTCATTCTTTCCTCTTCCTTCTGCCTGTGGGTGACTCTACACTGAGTGACAAGCCAAGTGGTTTCCTGTACACCAGGAAATCATTTACTCTGCTGGGTGGTAACCATATAACCAAATTTTGGCAAATGGTGTTTTAGTGGGTAATTACGGCGCTCCAATCAGATTGAGCCGGTGGTTGGAGTTTATTGCTCATGTAATGCCACTCAGGGATGAGTGAGGCTAGTCACTTTCATCTTAAATGTCAGGACTAACTTGCCTAGCTCCGGGCTCCTGTGCTCCTCATGGGGCACTGTAGGATTGGATAATGAATGAATGTAAAAACTGATTGGGAGTTTTTGTGCATCACCAATATCTTTCTCTTGTGTACAGATAATCCCCTCGTCTATAATGGATTGTATTTTATCTTTAACTTTGGTTTTGTTTGGATGTAGCTGTAAAATAGCTTAGGCTGATCATTACTCTTATTTATAATGTCTTCCTCAAACTGTCTTTGAGCCTCCCTCCTTATTGTTGTATAATAATTTCTTGCCTGTTTATAGTTGTTATATGCCCTCTCACTATTGTGTCTTCTGTATCTGTTCCACAGCAGGTCTCTTTTTTTCTTTTGATTTTTTACATTCTGGAATAAACCATTTCTTTATTTTCATTTGTTTCTTTGTGTTGAAGGAGGTACTTTTGGACTCCTGTTTCATGAAAATCACAGTATTTTCTATATACTGTATAACATTTAAATCTTGTCCTCTAAGCTCCTTTTCCCAATCTATTTCTAAGAAGTACTTCAGGTCATGATAGTTGCCCTTTTCGTAGTTTAGACTTTTTGTAACTCTCATTACTGCTAGCTGTCATATGCAATCCTGAAGTTGCAGTTTCATACTGCATGGTCACTATTTTTTTTTTTTTTTTTTTAATGCAAGGAAGAAAGAACCAAAGGCCATGGGCCCGCAAACCGTTCCTTCCAAGAATAAACAAAAACAACACAAAAGAGAGCCAAATTCAAGATCCGTTCATTTCGAGATGCCTGGACACACTGCGTTTGAAAGACTGGAGATTATAGGAAGTAGGAAATACAAACAGAGGAAGACAGTTCCAGAGTTGATCAGTTGCATAAATGAAGGACTGGGAGTAACGGTTAACTCTTGCATTAGAGAGTTGGACAGAAAAGGGATGAGAGGTTGTTGCTAGACGGGTACTACGTGCCCGTCGTAGAGGTGGAGGGATACAAGTATACAGTTCAGAGGAACAGTGGCCATTGAAGTAGCAACAGAAAAGAGATAAAGATGCAACAGTGGCCTTTGGTTCCTTCTTCCTTGCATAAAAAAAAAAAAAAAAAAAATGTGGTTCCTTTTCTTTGGCATAATATTTCATCTCTGGTAATTTAAACACCATTCCATCTACAACATTTGAGTAAACCAACTTGATCATCTTCTTTACATACGAATGCTTGCCATAACTTGAGTCTACTACCTTCCTTCTTTTTATTCCTTGTTGGTTATGAACCACTTTCGTACCTGCAATCCAGTTCATCCATCCATCCATCATCCAATCCTATGTCGCCTCATGAGAAGCGTAGGAACCCGGGGCTAGGCAAGTTGGTCCTGACATTTAAGATGAGAGTGACCAGCCTCACTCATCCCTGAGTGGCACCCACCCACCCCCTGGATATAAATCTTCACCGGTTCAATCCGACTGGAGCGCCTTAATTACGCACTAAACCACCAAGCACCAAAATTTGGTTATGTGGTTACCACCCAGCGTAGTAAATGGTTTCCTGGTGTACAGGAAACCATTTGGCTTATCACTCAGTGTAGAGTCACCCACAGGCAGAAGGAAGAGGAAAGAAAGAAATACAGAAGAGGGAGTGTAAGACACCTGTAGGCACAAGCATGAGGAAGGAATGAAGGAAAGAAAGACAGAGGAGGATGGAAGGAAAGAAGAATGGATGAAAGGAAAGGCCAGAATCCTAAGAGCAGCACTACATCGAGTGAGTGGATGGTGAGTGCCCCCACGTACCTTTACTTTGTAAAAAATCTACTCCCCTTCCTCTGATCTTTCCTCGTTCTTCGTTTTTGCCTCCTCCCTCTTCTTCTTCAGTATTCCCAATTCCTCTAGAGTTAGGCATCTTTTTGTCCATACATTTTAAAATTCCTCTTTTTCCATGAGTTTGTGTGCATTTTTTGGTACTTCCTCCACAGTGTTCACACTCTGGAAGGTTACTTTCAGGGACTTTGACTTACTTCTCTCATATTTCCCTAGCCTTTTGTGTTCCTCTATGTCTTTATCACAGATTTCCTCTGATACTTCCTTCAATATGCTTATTATATTTGTCATCTCCTTTTTGTCTCTCAAAACTTTGTTTTTTATTTCTTCTTCATCTATACCAGTGACTACTATAGATTTGTTGATATCTGCTGAATCTTTGACCAATTTTGGTTTGTTTTGTATTATTTCTTTCACTTCCTTTCTAATGCTTTTTTCTTCAACTCTTGTATCTAAGTCTTTTCTTAATTTCACCATTTCAGCATACGTAGTTTCCACATCATGTTTGTAACTTTGCATCACTTCATTCACATGGGTTATCTTCTCTTCAGTATCACTGCTTTGGTCTATCAGACTGCTTGCTTGCCAAATTTGCTTTGTATCATTTCTGAACTCCTCCATAATACTCTCATGGTTGACAACTGCACTTGCCATTTCACTAATAATCTTGCCTCTAGGTGAATCCACCTCAACTGACAGCTCATGTATTGTTGTCATTTTTGTGTAATTCCATTATTGAATTTTCATTTTCTTCCTTCTGCATGTGCAACTGCTTCTTAATGTAATACTTTTCACTCTGTAAAGCCTTCTCCAGTATATTCACCCTCTCATCTAGTTTGTTACATGTTTCCATTTCAACCAGTTCCTGGTAGAAATCATCATCCTGTTTGCTACCTTTATCCTTTTTCTTAATATGACCGTTTGCGTGGAATGGAAAATCTGCCAGACACCACCAGAAACTATCTTTCGTATTCGTTTCGGCGGGCTAAGGGGGTCTTAGTTAAACTTCATTGTTATTTTTCTGATCGATAAATACGATATTCTTTAAGCAAATAGCTATTAAAAATGTACATCACTCTTACTTATGCTGTTTTACCCAAAATATTGCTGAAAGAAAAAAAAAAAAGTATATTTACAGTCGACCCTCGAATCAACGGACTAATGCTTGAAAAAGTCTGCTGCTTGAAAATGAAGGGAAAAATAGCCTAAAACTCGAAAAACAGCAAAAGAAATATGATGGTATCAAAGATCAGGTGCAGCGACGTTATCGCAAACTAGTTTACCTCACAACACCCCGTTTTTTATGGACCCATTATATTACGACTTCAAGGCTTCATAGTGTACTCTGCGGTACAGTACAGTACTACGTTACAGTAATTTTTTATGTACAATTACAGTATCATTTATTTTTGTACCTGTAATGAGAAATACTGTGTGTAGTTAGAAATGAAAAAAGATGTTTACTCACATTCATTAATTTCAGCCCAGGGGCGCCCCTTTCCTACCCCTGTATATCCAGGAAAGAGGTGAGGAGGGGACGAAACGAGCTCCATCTGCCCCTACCCCAGCTCTCAACCCTCCCCCGTACCCCTACCATCCCCCACCCCTCCTGTCATTCTTTAACTGGCAGTTACATCTCAAGCTGATTTCATGCTTAACACTCTTGGTCCCATTGCTAATACAAACACAGAACACTGGGATATGTTAAAAGTACAATACAGTAACACCTCGATATAACGGACTTCAATAGACCGGAATTCGCTTTTATCGGACTCGAGGAGCTACCGGACTAAACTCCTATATATCGGAAAAAGTCCGATAAAGCCAGAAAGCAGTCCGGACTGCCTGACCACTTTAGCTATGTTCACCACAATAAGACAAGTAAAAGACATGTTTTTCAGTGCACAGTACAGTATTATTATACCATTTGATTAATGTAGTGAAGGTATAACACAGTACAATGCTGCAATGGTTGTGAAAACCACTGATGCAATCCGGAATAATGTCTGATATATCGGAAAAAGTCCGGATTAGCAGGGGTAAGTCCGGATGTCGCTTTTATCGGAATTTTGCATTTTTCGGACTGGCTTGGGCCCCAATTAGTCCGTTATAGTGAGGTCTTACTGTATATAACTATCAACACGCTGAGGCAAAAAGTTAATGCATTATGACGTTGACAGTAAAACAAAAACATTAACAACGGCCACCTTAGGCCTCATGTGCTGGGTGCACTGCTTTGGAAAGACACACACACACACACGGAGTGGCAGCCATAGCAAGAAGACGTGTCTCAAACCGCCTCAACAAACCCTAAGTAGTTTTCAGGAATTGTCCTGTCTCCAGTCTTGTTAATAATTTTAAGTATTGCAAGTTATTATAGTCTATCAAAAATGTAAAGAACTATTGTCATTAAGTATACATGAATGTTTTTATAAGAATTTTGGTAACAGCTGTTCAGTTTAGTACTGCAACCAACCTTAAAGATGGCCGACCATGTAAACACTGGGGAACCGGAATTCCCAGGATTTGACAGTGAAACAAATGTAATGGACCTGGTTAAAACATTGATTATGAGAATTAGTGGTCTAGAAAAGAAAGTGGAAGATCTAGTATCAAGAGACATGCCTGAAAAAACTGAAAATACTATACAGAGTTTGATACAGGCCAATGAGACAGTGGACCAGGAGATAGAGAATTTAAAACGAGAAAATATTGAATTACGGAGAAAACTAGAAGAAAGCAGTAACCAAACAGAGAAGGTAAGTAATGTGTTAGAAGAGCAAAAGGCAAAGTGGGCACATGTGGAAGAAGAACAGAAAGAAGTAGTCAGTTTAAGGGAAATTATTCAGGAAGAAAGGGAAATGAACAAGAAAAAAATGGAAGAAAATGTAGTGAAAATATTGAAGAAAAAAGAGAAAATAGTGAGAGAAACAGTAGAAAGGAACAGATGTGTGATAATATTTGGAAACAGGGAGGAAGAAGAAAAAGTTAGGTCTATGAGACTCGAGAGAGACTCAAATCAGGTGAGGCAAATATTGGACAAGATCGATCCCGAAGGAAACAAGTGGGAAAAAGAAATTGAGGAAGTAAGGAGGATAGGGCCATATAAGAAAGGGGAAGCAAGACCAATGAGAGTTAAGATGTCTTCAGAAAGTGTTGTAAATGACATACTTAAGGTGACCTGGAAACTAAGTAAAGAGGCAGGAATGGAAAATATTATAGTAAGAAAAGACTTGAGTGAAGAAGAAAGAGAAGTCTTAAAATCTTTGAAGGACCAAGTAAAGGAAAAAAATGACAGGAGGACAGAGGAAGAACGTAAAACTTTTTTTTTGGAGAGTGATGGATATGAAGGCAAGGAAGTGGTATGTGAAGAACTAGACGTGAAGGAAACAAAGGGAATGGATATGAATATGAAAAAGAGAAGAACGAGTAAAGATAACAACAGTGCAGCAAATCTGAGCATCATGTATAGTAACGTAGATGGATTAATATCTAAGAAAGGGGAAATTGGAGACTACTTAAATGAAAATAAACCTGAAATTGTTTGCCTAGTAGAGACTAAATTGCCCCGAGATGTCGATATAAAATTATTTGGCTGGAATAATTATAAGATTTGGAGGAAGGACAAAGAAGGCAAATTTGGGGGAGGAATAGTGATATTAACCCATAATGACCTAAGAGTAAAGAATATAGAAATTGAAAATACTAAGGCTGAACTTTTGGGAGTTGAAATACAGGACAATTATGGAGAAAAAACGGATGTAATAGTTTTTTATATGCCCCCCAAAACTAGAGCATGGACAAAGGAAGATTACGAACAGTTAATAAGTGAATCCATTATTAGGCTAGAAATGTTAACTGAACGAAGAAATAGAATAATATTAACGGGGGATTTTAACTGTAGAGAAGTTGATTGGGAAAGTATGGATGCTGGGAACAATGAAGAATCATGGGGAAATAAATTAATGGGATTGATGATGGAAAACATGTTAACCCAGTTGATGAAAGAAAACACAAGAATTAGGGGTGTTGATGAACCATCCAGGCTTGACCTACTATTCACAAAGGACCCAAATGATGTGAGGAACATAACCTACCATTGCCCCTTTGGTAAAAGTGATCATCTGGTAATTGAGATGGACGTGGTAGGAGTGAGGGAAGGAGAAAGAGATGAAAAACACAGAGAAAATAGATACAATTATGGGAAGGCAGACTTTGCTTCCCTGAGAAACTTTTTCCAAAATGTAGAATGGAGTAAAATGAATATGATCACAAATGTTGATGAGAAATATGAGTTTTTGATAGAAGTATATAAAACAGGAGTTACTAAGTATGTCCCAAAATTTTCTGCAGCTATGGAAAGGAAGAAAGAATGGTTTAACAAGAGATGTAGGATGGCACAAGAGGCAAGAAAAAAAGCATGGAAGAAAGTGAGAAGAAGGTATAGTGAAAGGGCCTGGGAGGAGTACAAGCAGGTTAGAAATGAATATGTAAGGATACGGAGAGAAGAGGAAAGGAAATACGAAAAAGATATTGTATCTAACTGTAAAAAAGAGCCGAAACCATTTTATAGGTTTGTAAATGGCAAAATGAAAGTTAAGGACAGTATAATACGACTGAGGGATGGAGATGAAACATACGAAAGAGAGGAAGACTTGTGTGAAATAATGAACAACAAGCTACAGTCAGTTTATGTATTGGAAGATGAATTTAGGGAGCCTGAAATGGAACCCAGGCTGATGAGAATGACTGAAATTACAGTTGACATGGATGAGGTGCTACAGCTGATGAAGGATTTGGATGTGAGAAAAGCAATGGGACCAGATGGTGTGGCTGGATGGATCCTGAAGGAATGTGCCGACCAGTTAGTGTGGCCAGTTTATATCATTATCAAAACCCCGCTTGAAAATGGACAGTTACCTAAAGATTGGAAAAGAGCAAGTATTGTGCCAATCTTTAAGGGAGAAGATAGGGAGGATCACTTAATTATAGACCTGTGTCACTTACTAGTATTGTTTGTAAAATCTGTGAGAAAGTTATTAGAAAAAGATGGATAAAGTATTTAGAAGAAAATGAAGTGATAACACCAAGACAGTTTGGTTTTAGGGAAGGAAGATCATGTATTACTAACCTACTAAGTTTCTACAGTAGGGTAACAGATGTCGTACAGGAGAGAGAGGGATGGGCAGACTGTGTCTATCTGGATCTTAAGAAAGCATTTGATAGGGTACCCTATAAGAGACTATTGTGGAAGTTGAGGACATTTGGAGGGGTGCATGGGAAACTATTAAAGTGGATGGGAGATTATTTGATAGGAAGGCAGATAAGAACAGTAATAAGAGACAAGGTATCACAATGGAGAAATGTGACTAGTGGAGTACCCCAGGGCTCTGTCTTGGCCCCAGTAATGTTTCTGATATACGTAAATGATTTGCCAGAGGGTTTGAATAGTTACATGAGTGTTTGCAGATGATGCTAAAATTATGAAACATATTAAATGTATTGATAGTTGTAAAGAACTGCAAGAGGACTTGGACAAACTACACAGCTGGAGCCAGACTTGGAAAATGGACTTTAATGCCAAGAAGTGTCATGTATTAGAAATGGGTATAAGTGAAAGAAGACCACACTGGACATATAAAATGGGCAATGAGATGATTAATAAAAGAAAGGATGAGAAAGATTTGGGAGTGATTATTCGGATGACTTGTCACCAGAAAAACATATAAACAAAATTATTGGGGGAACTTATGGATTACTGACCAACATGAGAGTGGCTTTTAATTATATGGATGAGGAAATGTTGAGGGAGTCGATAGTGACCATGATAAGACCAAGACTAGAGTATGCGGCGGTGGTATGGTCACCTCATTTGAAGAAGCATATTGATAAACTAGAAAGGGTCCAACGGATGGCAACGAAGATGATACCGTGTTTAAGGGAACTCACCTACGAGGAGAGATTGGAAAAACTGAAGTTACCAACACTGC
>JAGKTI010036940.1:0-10989 GCA_018397915.1 Birgus latro
ATACTGCAGTGCCGCATAGTATATATTCTCTGATAAATATTTAACAGTAGAGTACTACTGTGGTGTGACTTTAAGGTGCTCAGAGCATTTTTGGGCAAATGTTCAAGATGTAAGAAATCAAAACATAGATTCAGTATTTAATTCTATGTATCAAACCAAAGCTTATGGTAAGTTTCATGGTGTTTGGGGGGTGTTTAGGGGTCATGCAAGAGCTTGGTTGTCTGCATCTCTGTCCAGTACAAAGCCCTCATTCCTGCACTCCTGTGTGATGACATCCTTTTGAAACTCGGACAGATCATACCCACTATTTTTGGCCCAACAATGTGCAGAAAGTACATCTAGTTCACTTCCACTCCCTGACCGAGTGCGGTGCAGTTGTGGGATGCTGAAAACATGTTATACAGAGCAAATCCCCCAGGCCAGTTCGCTTTTGAGTTTCGTTTCGTTTCGTTTTTGAAGGCTCCAACATGCTTGCATGCGTCGGCCTTGGTCACCTAATGGTGGCTCTCCACGCTGCTCGATCCCTGCCAGCCTCCCTGTTCAGTCCCTTAACCCTTAAGTCACACTTAATGACCTCGTCGCATGTCTTTCTCGGTCTACCCCTCCCAACCCCTCCCCCAATATTAACACTTCTCACCCTCTGTACCCAATTATCATCCCCCATCCTCTCCACATGTCCAAACCACCTCAGCCTACATCTCCTCATCACAACACCAATACATTCCAGTCCCATCCTAACTCTCAACTTTTTCATCGTAAACCCAGCCCCCCCAGGCCTTGCACGCAGGGACGCACTGCACATCCACCTAATCATTGTCATTTCTGTACGTTTAAACCAGCGAATATCCTCTTCCTTTACTGCCCAGGTCTCACTACCAAACAGCATCACACTCCTAACACATGCTGCATACAACGACCCCTTAGCACGTAAGGAGAGTCCTCTCAATGTCAGGAGAGGCAACAGCTCCCTGAACTTCTTCCAACCACTTCTCACCCTATCAACCGAGCTAACTCCAGCCCCACCTCAGGCACATAACATGTCTCCCAAATAACGAAACTCCTCCACACACTCAAGAGACTCACCAGCAAGTTCAACCCTCTCACGCCTAACAATCTCCACCTGCTCTCCCCGACACGCCGCACACATGAAATCAGCATCATCTCGAAGTCTACCTCTAATACCACTACATCTCTTGTGCACCCACTTATCACAAACACTACACAAGATGGAATTGCTTCCCACACCCTTGTGGCAAACTGCACATGGCCACTCTCCCTCTCCTCTGATTGTACCACCAGCAACCCTAGATATCATCACTTTTGTTTTATCTGCATTCACCCTCAAGCCCTTGTGCCCCATACCATCTCTCCACTTCTTAAATCTTTCCTCCGCCTCCTTTTCATTCTCCGCAATCAACACCAAATCATCAGCATACAACATCTCCCATGGGAGTCCATCTCTGAAGTCACATGAGAGGGCTTCAAGCACCATGATAAACAACAAGGGACTCAAAAGTGACCCCTGATGCACACCAACATTCACGGAAAACTCATCACTCAAAGCTCCATTCACTCTTACCTGGGTGCGAGCACCCATGTACATGGCCATCACCACCCTAACCAACCACTCTTCCAACCCTAGCTTTCTCATTGCCCACTTCACCACCTCTCTAAGGACTCTGTCAAAGGCCTTTTCCAAATCAACAAAAAACAAAATACAATTCCCTTTTCTTTCCAATATATTTTTCCTGAAGCTGTCGAACAATGAATATGGCATCAGTGGTCCCCCTGCCTGGCATAAACCCAAACTGAGTGATGGTGCAATTTTTACCTAATCCAATTTTTTTGTTTCCTCAGGATATCATGGCTGACAGAGGAAGTAATCATAGTGGTGATGTTGCCATAGACAAGGACGGCAAGGAAGAAGTGGGTGAAGAGCAGGTTGTGAAGAAAAAAGTTACCCAGTCCAAGGCAAACATTTACGTGGGTACAGAGGGTGACAAGTGTTAATATTGGGGGAGGGGTTGGGAGGGGTAGACCGAGAAAGACTTGGGACGAGGTCATTAAATGTGATTTAAGGGTTAAGGGACTGAACAGGGAGGCTGCCAGAGATCGAGCAACGTGGAGAGCCGCCATTAGGTGACCAAGGCCGACACATGCAAGCATGTTGGAGCCTTCAAAAACGAAACGAAACGAGCGCTGAGAAAGACTATCACCAGGGCTCGCCTTCTTACACTTTGGCAAGCGTGGGCAAGGTATTTCCACTTACACAAAAAGAAGAAGACGGTGCACAAAAGTTCCAGACTTGCCGTGCAAGAAGTGATGGAGTTCTGAAGAAAGTCCAAAATCCCCACAGCAGAACAGTCATCGACTCCCTCGAAAGGATTCTGAAGAGGTGGAAAAACCTAAAGAAAAGCAGGGGACAAAGTTCAGAAACCACATTACAAAACAAAGGTGCATTCAGAGAGGAATAGGACAAACTGTTCAACATCAAGCACCACAAGGCCAAGTCAAGATTGCCTCTTCCTAAAAGATCAGGAAACGGATCAGAAGGCCACGATAGAGTCGGTGGACCTCGTCCTAGCTTGGCAAGAGGGACGGGTGATGGAGAGATCTCAAGAGGATTTGGCAGTGTTTTCTGGTCATTCAGACTTATTTAACATCAAAACACACATAGGAGTATCCAAAATAATGTTAAACACCAAGAAAACCATGGAGAAAATCACTGAAAACCAAAACACACCCTACATATACCCTACTGTATGTACAGTACCCCTCCTTATTATGGAAGTGTTTTCAGATCATTCTGCCATATTTTGACATCAAAATATACATAGGATTATCCAAAATAATTAGTAACACCACGAAAATAATCCAAAAAATATTGAAAACCAAAAAACACCCTACCTAAACACTACTGTACGTACAGTACCCGTCGTTACTTTGGCACTGTTTTTGAGTCATTATGCCATGTTCTGACATCAAAACATACATAGGATTATCCAAAATAATTTTCAACACCAAGAAAACCACACACAAAAAAACACTGAAAACCAAAAAACACCCTACCTAAACACTACTGTATGTACAGCACCATAACCCTCCTATTTTTGGCACTGTTTTCGGGTCATTGTGCCATACTGTAACATCAAAACATATACAGTATAGGATTAACCTAAATAAATTTTAACACCAAGGAAACTATGAAAGAAACCTAAAGTTACCTGCCGAGAACATTCGGTCGGGGTACTTACCACCCAGTGCACCGCAGATAGGCTTCTTAACCTGCACACCTCCTGCAGGTGTAGAGTTGTCCCATGTGGTCTAGTGGCAAACACTGGTAACTAACAAAGGTTGACGAACTCCTCTTCCCCCTCAACCTGCCGGAGGTGGGCAATACCCGGTGACATACAGTGTGGTGATGGTGGCCTACCCACCTCAGGAGACTCCGAAGACAGCCGTAAACTCACATCCAACAGACTCAACGGCTGTCGACGTGCTCAGCGGTGGCGGTGGTGAGAATGGGCTGGCACTCGTGGGGGACACAGGCTAGAAGGAGTCGATCCTGGGCTGACAATAGGACTGACAATTCTGCCAGAGTATGACAACATCCCAGACCGCCCCTAGTTCCACTGCCGACTGACAATTCTGCCAAAGTATGACAGCATCCCAGACCGCCCCTAGCTTCACTGCCAGGCGGAATGGCACCAACTTCCTGTCACAGTGCAGGTGCTTGGTATACTCCAACACCCCCTCCTGGTAACCACAAAGGACACTGAGATGATGGATTGAAGGAGATGCGGAGGGCTGCGAGTCAGGGTCCTCATCCTCGTCGGTCCCACTGTCCTCTTCCGTGCCCGCAGAGGCAGCAGCGGCGATCTGATCAGACATGATCTGATAACCAGGATCGTCGCCGTTGTCATCCAGCCAATCTTTCACTTCATTGACGTCCGCCTGCTCTCCTGCTGTTCGAAGGTGACTGTGGAAATCATCCACATCAAACCCCTCAAAGTCGCGCCTGGCTTCGATTCCCTGCAGGAGATGAGACCCGAGGGTTTTGACGGAGACTTCCTTCCACGCATCTGCCCAGTTGAACACTGCAGACTTCAGGTTGTAATGCCAAAGATTCTGCAAGGTCTGCTTCCCACGTGTGTCCTTCACCGCGTCGTAGTCTTCCAGGACCACCATCACCTCGTTCAGGAACCTATGGCAGTACAGTCTCTTGGCAGCCACGATAACACCCAGGTCCAATGGGTGAATCAGAGCAGTCATATTAGGTGGAAAAAAAACATGCACCTAATTCGCTCGTTATAAGCAACCAAATCCTTCTCAGCCAGATATGCAGGGGCACTGTCCAGAAGCAGGAGTGACTTCACCTGGTCACGAACGATACCAAGGACCTCCATTTGATAACGGATAAGCTTCTTGACGAAATGTCTGTGGAATCAATCTCTGAAGATCTTAGCAGTAAACCAGGTCTTCACAGAATGGTACCACACAACAGGCAGGGTATTCATCAATGCACAGAGACAATGCAGTTGTTATGCACGCCCAACAACAACGGGTTTGAGGTGGTACATCTCGTTAGCATTGGCACAGCACAAAACAGAGACACGATGTTTGGACAAATCCCGACCAAGCACAGTCTTTTCCCTTTCTTCAACTAGGGTGCTGGTGGACAAGGGGCAGTAGAACAGACCAGTTTCATCAGCATTATAGACTTGACCAAGGGCAAGGCCCTCATCCTTGATCAGGCGCTGCACTTTCTGGCGAAACGGGTCTACTTCCTCCACTCCCGCATCCAAGGCCTTGCTGAGTGCCTTACGGCCGTTAAGTCCATAGCGAGGCTTGAAGCAAAAAAAGCCATCCCTCAAATGCCTTGAAGTCGTGCACATTGGGCAGGCATGCAAACTTCTCAGCAGCAGCCTTCACCTCGGTCCCATGCACTACCACACCGGCACCACGTCGCTGACGAAACCACATCACTGTTGACTGGTCAATATTGGCATGCCGGGCCTGGGCCATTACATTCCTGTCGCTCTGATGTGAGCTTTCGGCGAAGTACTGTCCGTACTGCAAATGCTTGTCACGTGACCTCTTGATATAAAAAAATATTGACCAGGCAAGATCATATTTGAGAAAAATGCATCCTGTGGTCCAGCCCACGTCAACCCTGCCCAATATCTTACGTTTCTTCTCCAGAGTCAAAGCCTTTCTCTTCTGTTTCTCAGGTGGCAGTGGGGCCACCACTACACACACGAGAATACAGCAGAGGAGAGCCACAACCTAAAGAAGGTAGAGAACCACCACAAACGCAACCGCATTCACAGACATCATTGCAAGTCACTACAGCGAGACAAAGGCAGGAACTGAGGTGCAGGCATGTGTTGGCAGGCAAGCAGTACAGTGCTGCCATATCGCACCAAACAGTTGCATTCAAGCACAGAGGAAGCAAAACACGGCAAACTGACATCTGCATATAAGGTTCACTTCTGTTTGCCCAGGCAAGGGTTAGTATGTTATAGCAACAGCGGATGACCAGTACATCATGGACTCCGGTAGTGTATGGCTAATGTGGCCTGCCAGGTAATTCTGACCATTCGGTAGGGAAGCGGACAGATGTGCATGGTGGGGGGTTCTGCACTAATCCCGGAGGCCAGGGGACTCCCACCATTAGGTGTAGAGGCGGATGGGCGCTTTTACCGTACATTTACTCATGGCTTGTTTGTGCTACATGCGGGGTGGCCACCGGTGTCCCTCAGCCAGGAATAATGCTCACTTCTTCAAAAATAACCATAGGATTTTCTTGAAAATATGCTCAATGTGTTTCCCAGGCAAAATTACATACTGTAGGTTATCCTTACCTAACCTAACCAATACTAACCTATACCATTAGGGCTGCCTGGCTAAGGTGGCTGACTGGGGTAATTAAACGAATACCCATACCAAATGGAAGTGTACTGTATAGTACATAGGCTACACACATACAGCGGATAGCCACTGTCGCCAAACACGTACCCATGGCTTGTAGTCTGTGTTACAATCCCAGTGGCAGTTAAGAAAGTCTTAGCCAGGTGGCTGTGTGACACGGGACATTTGGTGGGGATGTGTACGGATGTTTTGACACCACTTGCAGGTTACAGTCGTATTGCTCGGGTGCTGGAGGTTCAGGGAGTGATCAGACGAGCGCGCAACTTTGACCATTAAGTAAAGGGGCGGACAGACATTTTACCTTTCGTTGTGGGTTATGGACTACTTCCCGCTCACAGACAGAGCCCAGCAATCGTGATAACGAATGTTTGGGCATGTCGGTTGGCCGGCTGAAGTTTTCGGGCACTTTCACGTCCAGGTAATAGCAAGTAAATTCGGATATTGGTTTAACAGAGTCAAGGTCCAGCGTCCGGACAATGAACATGTCCAGATAAGGAGTGTCTGTATAATTGAGGGACTACTGTGTTTAATTTTCCTCAGGAGTAAATGCTTTCCCTGTGTTCTAAGCACTTTCTCTGTAAAGAGAAGTTGGACACTTAGGCATAATAACTGAGAAGTTGGACACTTAGGCATAATAACTGAGAAGTTGGACACTTAGGCATAATAATTGAGTTAGTTTGGAACCATATGGTGACAGTTCTGAGACGAAATAAGCTGTGAGAAAAAATGCTTCAAGACATAACAACAGTTAACACAAACAGTTGAGGAAAGCAGGTAGCTACAAGATGTGCATCATGTGGGTGGACTTGGGTCATGGAACCCTAAAAGGAAGTGGCAAAAGCACAATGTGTACATTTACAGAAATGCAACCATCCGGAAATCAGATACTTAAATGTATCCACTCTGATTCTCCTATGTAACTGAGTTATATTATTGCCGTTATTTTTAAAGGCTCCAACATGCTTCCATGCGTCGGCTTTGGTCATCTAATGGCGGCTCTCCATGCTACTTGATCTCTAGCAGCCTCCTATTCAGTACCTTATCCCTGAGGTCATGCTCAATGACCTCATCCCAGGTTTTTTTCAGTCTCCCTCTCGCAAACCTGTCCCTAACGTTAACACTTTTCACTATCTGCACCCAACTGTCATCCCCCATCTTCTCCACATGCCCAAACCTCAATCTACTCCTAATCTAATCATGTTATTAAATAATAAAGGAAGAGTATAATTGCCCATGCTACTGCAAGTTCGTTACCTCCCTATCTATCTATCCACCTATTGCCAGACACCTCAACCCCATAAGGGATGGCAACAAACAAATCACCTACATGTCCTGTCCCCCGCCATTTCAACGCCCTGCTCCCAGCTCACCCCCCCCCTCTCTCGTATACCTCTCCACTCCATCCCTCTATCTCATCCTTGGTCTCTCCCTCCCTCTCCCCCCCTCCACCTCACTCACATACACTCTCCTCATCAGTCTCTCACACGCCATCCTCTCCACGTGGCCAAAACACCTCAATGTGTTCTTCCAAATGCTTCCTATCACATCCACATCCACACCATAACACTCCTTCACCTCCTCATTCGTCAGTCTGTCTCTCCATGTGACTCCACGTGCTCCTCTCAAATAACTCATTTCCACTGCTCTCACTCTTGACTTCTGTTCCTCCAACAGGGTCCAAGCTTCACTTCATATGTTAGAGTTGGTATCACAATACTGTCATGTAGAAGCATTTTCATTTCCATGCTCACCTCCCTGTTTCTTATCACTGCTTTCAAGGAATCAGCACCCTTTCCTCCCTGCTGCACCCTTTCAAGCACTTCACCCTCTAAACTTCCATCCTTACTCATCGCACTACCCAAGTACTTAAATGAACTCACATTCTCCATATCCTCCCCATTCAATCTCACTGTACATTCACTGACTTCACTTCTCTTGAAGACCATCACTTTACTCTTCCCAACATTCACCTTTAGATTCTGTTTCTTACACACTCTCCCAAATTCATCTACCAGCCTTGCAGCTCCCTTTCGTCTTCACTTAACAACACAGTATCATCTGCAAACAACAGTACAGGGAGTTTCCAAACACTGCCCTCTCTCACTAGGGCCACTCCAACATCCTACCTTGTATCTCTTTTATAACCCCATCCATATACAGACTGAACAACCACGGAGACATGACACATCCCTGTTTCAATCCAACCCTCAAATGGAAAAATTCACCCAGTTCACCATCCACACACGCTGCAGCATTAGCACCCTCATACATACACTTCACGGCCTTCAACAACTTCCCATCTACTCCATATATTCTTAAAACTTTCGACAATCCTTGTCTATCCACCCTGTCATATGCTTTCTCCACTTCCATGAAGGCTGCGCACAACTTCTTTCCCTTCTCTAGAAACTTTTCCACTAAAGATCTAAGAATGAATATCTGATCTACATAACCTCTTCCCTTCCTAAAAACTCCCTGTTCTTCTTCAACTAATTCCTCTGTTATTTCCCTACCTCTGTCAGTAAGTATCCTACCGTATACTTTTCCTATTACACTAAGAGGCAAATGCCCCAATAATTACCACACACTTCTTTTTCCCCTTTTCCTTTGTATAGGGGAATAATTATACCTAACTTCCTATCCCCCGGGAATCTACCTTCCTCTCACGCCAATCTGCACACCTTCCACATCCATTCTATTACTATCTCTCCCCCATACTTCAACATTCCACCACACACTCCATCAATTCCTGGGGCTTTCCCCATTTTAACTTTCTTCATTGCTTCCAAAACTTCCATCCTACTGATTTCTTCCGCTCTTCCCACATCTCTCCTTCTCGCAGCCATTCCCCAGCCACTTATACTCCATTACTTTCATTCTCTATGTTCAACAGTTCATAAAAGTGTTCTCTCCATCTGCTTTTCTCCCTTCTCTACTAGTGATCTACTATTTATATCTTTCACACCCCATCTACCTTCTTCGGCACCCTGTCTAACTCTTTTTACCTTTTTCCAGAACATTTTCTTACATTCCCTCCATTTTGCACTCAAATTCCTTCCAAATTCCTCATCCACTCTCTTCTTATTCTCTCTTACTAATCTTTTCACCTCTCTGCTCCTCTCTACATACAACTCTCTCTTCCATCTCTCAACTTCTTCGACGCCCATGTTCCTCGTCCACTCGCTACATGCTTTCTTTTTTTGTGCCACAGCCTCTCTCACCTCTGCAGTCCACCATGCTGCTCCCTGAACCCACTTTCGTCTTCTCTTCACGCAACACACCACCTCACATGCTGCACAGATTTCTTCTGTGAATACTTTGCTCACACCTTCCACTTCCCCCATCTGCTCCAATCTATATTTATCCAGTTGCTCCTCCACTTCCCTTTTATATTCTGCTTTTTTTCCATCCTCTTGTAACTTTTCTACCCTCCTTATAAGAACTACTTCCTCTTGTCCCTCCCGTCTTCTCTTTCTACATTTTGTTTGGACTTTAATTCTGACCACCACCAAGTGGTGGTCCAACAGTCCTTTCCTCCAACCTCTATTTACTCTTGCATCCATTACACACCTCATCCTTTCATCCACACACACATAATCAATCACTGCCTTCCGTTCATTCAGTTCACCATCCACCCTTCTCAACACTCGCCATGTATACCTATGGATAATTTTGTGCCTGAAAAAGGTATTAGCTATCACCAACCCCCTCCTGGCACAAATGTCCACTAAAGCACTGCCATTCTCATCCATCTCTGCAGGCACACCCCACTTCCAAACCACTCCATCCACCTTCTCATTCCCTACTTTTCCATTCATATCTCCAATAAAAAACACTCTCTCATTCCTTTCAAACTTTTCCAAGCATGCTTCCACATTTGTCCAAAACTCTTCTCTCACTCTGCTTGCATGATCTTGCGTTGGCGCATACACGCACACACACACACACGGGTCGTACAGGGAGAGAGACGGAGCTGCTCCTGGATCGAGGGGAAATAATCGCAGAACTAGCAGCGAAAAGGAGATAGCCTATTGTGATTATGTGGTTGAATGCGTGAGTGGTGGTCCCGTCGGATATTAGTTTAAAAAAACACAAGTTTCGGCCCGAAAAATACGAGACAAAGTGAAAAAGAAAGTTTCCATATGGTTGCATCATGGCGGAGGGAGACGGAGGATTGTTTACAACTGGCGAGGGGGAATTTGCGGGCTTCTCCGAGCTAAATGCAGGCAAAGGAAGTGATAAGCTGCAACAAACGAGAGTAGCAGGAGTAGAGCAAACGGCGGAGAGGAATGTCCAGGAGTTAAAAAAGGTATGGGAAGTAATTAAGCAGCTGCAGGAACGGACCATAGAGCAAGAGAGAGAGATCAAAGTCCTACAGAATAGACTGGAAAAGGTTAGCACACGTAGTGAGGAACAAGAAAAAGAAGTTACAGAATTAAAGGCGAATAATGAATCCGCATCAAATGAAATAAAACAGCTGAAGAGGGAGAATAAGAGTTTGGAAGAAGAAAGGGACAGAATAAAAAGTAAACTAGATGAATACGAATCAAAATCGAGGAGGCAAGATGAGCATATTCAGGAAATCAAGGAGCAACATAAGGGGTGGAAGAAAATACAGGAGGAAGGAAATGTAAATTTGAAGGAAATCATAGAGCAACAAAGTAAGGAAAAAGTGGAAAAGGAAGTGGTTAGAGTACTAAGAAGTAGAGAATCTTTGGTTAGAGATGTAGCAGACAAGAAAAAATGTGTGATAATTTCAGGAATAAAAGAAAAACGAATGACAGTGAGATCTGAAAGAGAAAGAGAGGAACTGAGCAAGGCTAAAGAAATAATATCACTGGTTATGGAAGGAAACAACGAAGCCCAAGAAGAGATTGAAGAAGTGTTTAGGTTAGGAAAGTACGAGGATGGTGGGGCAAGGCCCATGAAAGTAAAGTTTAAGTCCCAAGTAATAGTGAATGAAATCATAAGTAGAACGTGGAAATTGTCAGAGAAAGAGGGGTTTAAAAATGTTTGGATTAGGAGAGATGCAAATGAAGAGGAAAGAGCTAAATTAAA
>JAGKTI010036941.1:0-10989 GCA_018397915.1 Birgus latro
CGAGATGGGGCTCGAACCTGTGCTAGAGGGTACAGGGCATTGCAGTTCCCAGGCTGCCGCTTCCGCCCAATAGAGAGGGGCCCGAACCTGGGAGTAGCGCCCCAGGAGGCTGCCCTATCATTGGGTGTATAATGGCGGGGCAGTTGCAGTGCCAAGCCGCGCTTGGAGGGTGTCCCTGCAGCTGTCCTGGCAGGGTGCCCCGAGGCCACTACCACAGCCACTGGTAAGCTGGTGAGCTAGGGGTCCCAGATCCATTGCCTGGACCTGGGTCTGTGCAATGGGTCGGGCTTTTGGAATGTTTACCCCCCTTTATCTTACCGACTATGAACTACAAAAATAAGCACCAAAGCAAGCCTGAGGACAGCAAATCACCCAGGGGGTTTAGGGTGGGTTCGTGGAATGTGGGAAGTTTGAGAGGAAGAGCAGGGGAAGTCGTTGAGGCATTCAGTAGGAGGTGGGTGGATGTGGCATGTTTGCAGGAAGTCCGGTACAGGGGTGGATCAGCCAGAAAGATTGTTGGGAAGGATTGCCACTATAAGTTGTTTAGGCAGGGGGGAACTGACGGATATGGAGGAGTGGGTTTGTTGGTTGCAGAGAAATGGGTGGAATATGTCATGAATGTTATGAGAGTAAGTGATAGGATATTAGTAGTGAAAATTTTGGTCGGGCAGAAATTGGTTTCAGTTATATCGGCATATGCTCCACAGGTGGGATTGGATGACGCAGAGAAGGATAGATTTTGGGATGATTTAATACGTGTAGTGAATGGTATGGGTGATGATGAGGTAGTGGTTCATGGAGGGGATTTAAATGGTCATGTGGGTGAAGCAGCTCAAGGTTATGAAGGAGTCCATGGAGGATGTGCGTATGGTGTGAGGAATGCGGAAGGGGAAAGAATACTCGAGTTTGGGGAGGCTATGGACATGATTGTGTGCAACACACATTTTAGGAAAAGAATCAGCCGGTTGATTACGTATGAGTCCGGGGGAAATAGTAGTCAGATAGATTATTTTCTGGTCAGAAGGGTTGATAGGAGATTAGTGAGGGATGTTAAAGTTATAGGAAGCAAGGAGTGTGTGCAGCAGCACAAACTGTTGATTTGTGACATGGTGCTTAAGGAACGAGTGATGAGAAGGAGAACATATGTACCTAGGAGGAAAATATGGAAGCTGAGAAACCAATCAGTAGGGGATGCCTTTTATAGTGAGATGAGGAGAGTGGTGGCTGAACAGGAAACTGTAGATAGAGGCATTAATGAACAGTATGGAGCCCTTAAGAACAACCACTTGAGAGTTACCGATGCAATATGCGGTTGGACAAGAGGCCCACCAAGACATAAAGTAACTTGGTGGTAGGATGAGGGTGTGGAGGCCACAGTTAAAGAGAAAAGAAGGCTTTTCCGGGAATGGAAGAATGGTGGTAACAGGGAGGAGTACTTGGCTGCCAAGCGCAGGGCTAGAAGAGAGGTAAACAGGGCGAAGTTTGAGTCACAGAGACTTTTACTTGATAATCTAAATCATGGAGAAAGGAAAAATATGATTTTTAGGGTGGCAAATCAGGTGAAGAGGGATAAAAGGGACATTGTAGATAAGCAGTGTGTGAAGAATGATGATGGAAGGGTAGTGGTGAGCAGTGAGGATATTAAAGATGCATGGAGAGAGCATTATAGCCGATTGCTGAATGAGGAGTTTGATTGGGATAGAGAAGGTTTGGAGCCCGCTGATCCAGTATTTGGCCCTTGGCATTTGATTGACGCTGCTACTGTGAGTCAGGCAATAGGCAGGATGAGGGTGGGGAAGGCGGCAGGTGTGTCTGGGTTGACTGCCGAAATGTTGAAGGCCTCAGGAGATACTGGGGTGAGGTTAGTCACTGACCTGATAAATAGGATTATATATGAGTGTGTTGTCCCAGATGATTGGCTGAGGAGTGTAATTGTAAATGTGTACAAAGGAAAGGGTGATGCCCTGGAAAGGGGAAATTACAGAGGTATAAAGCTCTTAGATCAGATAATGAAAGTAATGGAGAGAGATCTAGAGGGTATCGTTTCGTTTCATTTTTGAAGGCTCCAACATGCTTGCATGCGTCGGCCTTGGTCACCTAATGGCGGCTCTCCACGCTGCTCGATCCCTGGCAGCCTCCCTTTTCGTCCCTTAACCCTTAAGTCACACTTAATGACCTCGTCCCATGTCTTTCTCGGTCTACCCCTCCCCCAATATTAACACCTCTCACCCTCTGTACCCAATTATCATCCCCCATCCTCTCCACATGTCCAAACCACCTCAGCCTACATCTCCTCATCTCAACACCAATACACTCCAGTCCCATCCTACCTCTCAACTCTTCCATCATAAACCCAGCCCCCCCAGGCCTTGCACGCAGGGACGCACTGCACATCCACCTAATCATTGTCATTTTTGTATGTTTAAACCTGCGAATATCCTCTTCCTTTACTGCCCAGGTCTCACTACCAAACAGCATCACACTCCTAACACATGCTGCATACAAAGACCCCTTAGCACATAAGGAGAGTCCTCTCAATGTCAGGAGAGGCAACAGCTCCCTGAACTTCTTCCAACCACTTCTCAGCCTAGCAACCGAGCTAACTCCAGCCCCACCTCCGGCACATAACATGTCTCCCAAATAATGAAACTCCTCCACACACTCAAGAGACACAGCAAGTTCAATCCATTCACCTGCTCTCCCCGACACGCCGCACACATAAAATCAGCATTATCTCGCAGTCTACCTCTAATACCACTACATCTCTTGTGCACCAATTTATCACAAACACTGCACAAGATGGAATTACTTCCCACACCTTTGTGGCAAACTGCACGTGGCCACTCTCCCTCTCCTCTGACTGTACCGCCACCAACCCTAGATATCATCACTGTTGTTTTATCTGCATTTACTCTTAAGCCCTTGTGCCCTATACCATCTCTCCACTTCTTAAATCTTTACTCCACCTCCTTTTTATTCTCTGCAGTCAACACCAAATCATCAGGATACAACATCTCCCACGGGAGTCCATCTCTGACGTCACGTGAGAGGACTTCAAGTACTATGATAAACAACAAGGGACTCAAAACTGACTCCTGATGCACACCAACATTCACGGAAAACTCATCACTCAAAACTCCATTCACTCTTACTTGGGTGTGAGCACCCACATACATGGCCATAACCACTCTAACTAGCCACTCTTCCAACCCTAGTTTTCTCATTGCCTCTCTAGAGACTCTGTCAAAGGCCTTTTCCAAATTAACAAAAACAAAATACAATTCTCTTTTCTTTCCAATATATTTTTACTGAAGCTGTTGAACAATGATAATGGCATTTCCCCTGCCTGGCATAAACCTAAACTGCATCTCATCAATATTCACTCTTTCTCTAATCATACCTTCTAGAATTCTCTCCATTACTTTCATTATCTGATCAAAGAGCTTTATACCTCTGTAATTTCCCCTTTCCAGGGCATCACCTTTCCCTTTGTACACATTTACAATTACACTCTTCAGTCAGTCATCTGGGACAACACACTCATATATAATCATATTTATCAGGTCAGTGACTAACCTCACCCCAGTATCTCCTGAGGCCTTCAACATTTAGGCAGTCAACCCAGACACACCTGCTGCTTTCCCCACCCACATCCTGCCTATTGCCTGACTCACAGTAGCTGCATCAATTACAGGCCAAGGGCCAAACACTGGATCTGCTGGCTCCAAACCTTCCCTATCCCAGTCAAACTCCTCATTCAACAACCAGCTATAATGCTCTCTCCATGCATCTTTAATATCCTCACTGTTCACCACTACCCTTCCATCATCATTCTTCACACACTGCTCACCTACAATATCCCGATTATCCCTCTTCACCTGATGTGCCATCCTAAATATCGTATTTTTCCTTTCCCCATGATTTACGTTATCAAGTAAAAGTCTCTGTGACTCAGACTTCGCCCTGTATACCTCTCTTCTAGCCCTACACTTGGCAGCCAAGTACTCCTCCCTGTTACCACCCTTCTCCCATTCCTGGAAAAGCCTTCTTTTCTCTTTAACTGTGGCCTCCACACCCTCGTCCTACCACCAAGTTACTTTATGTCTTGGTGGGCCTCTTGTCCAACCGCATATTGCATCGGTAACTCTCAAGAGGTTGTTCTTAAGGGCCCTATACTGTTCATTAATGCCTCTGTCTATGGCTTCCTGTTCAGCCACCAGTCTCTTCATCTCACTATAAAAGGCATCCCTTACTGACTGGTTTCCCAGCTTCCATATTTTCCTCCTAGGTACATATGTCCTCCTTCTCATCACTCGTTCTTTAAGCACCATGTCAGAAATCAGTAGTTTGCGATGCTGCACACACCCCTCGCTTCCTATAACTTTAACATCCCTCACTAACCTCGTATCAATCTTCCTGACCAGAAAATAATCCATCTGACTGCTATTTCCCCCGGACTCTTACGTAATCAACCTACTCACTCTTTTTGTAAAATGTATGTTGCACACAATCATGTCCATAGCCTCCCCAAACCTTGAGTATTCTTTCCCCTTCCGCATTCCTCACACCATATGCACATCCTCCATGGACTCCTTCATAACCTTGAGCTGCTTCACCCACATGACCATTTAAATCCCCTCCCAGAACCACTATCTCATCATCACCCATACCACTTACTACATGTATTAAATCATCTCAAAATCTATCCTTCTCTGCATCATCCAACCCTGTCTGAGGAGCATACAGAGTATGCTGATATAATTGCAATCATTATCCTATCAACCAAATGGAAGGAAAAATATGGTTTTTAGGGTGGCAAATCAGGTGAAGAGAGATAATCGGGACATTGTAGGCGAGCAGTGTGTGAAGAATCATGAAGGAAGGGTATTGGTAAACAATGAGGATATTAAAGATGCATGGAGAGAGCATTATAGTCGGTTGTTGAATGAGGAGTTTGATTGGGATAGGGAAGGTTTGGAGCCAGGTGATCCAGTGTTTGGGCCTTGGCCTTTGATTGACGCTGCTACTGTGAGTCAGGCAATAGGCAGGATGCGGGTGGGGAAGGCGGCAGATGTGTCTGGGTTGACTGCCGAAATGTTGAAGGCCTCAGGAGATATTGGGGTGAGGTTAGTCACTGACCTGATAAATATGATTGTATATGAGTGTGTTGTCCCAGATGATTGGCTGAAGAGTGTAATTGTAAATGTGTACAAAGGGAAGGGTGATGCCCTGGAAAGGGGAAATTACAGAGGTATAAAGCTCTTAGATCAGATAATGAAAGTAATGGAGAGAGTTCTAGAAGGTATGATTAGAGAAAGAGTGAATATCAATGAGATGCAGTTTGGGTTTATGCCAGGCAGGGGAACCACTGATGCCATATTCATTGTTCGACAGCTTCAGGAAAAATATATTGGCAAGAAAAGGGAATTGTATTTTGTTTTTGTTGATTTGGAAAAGGCCTTTGACAGAGTCCCTAGAGAGGTGGTGAAGTGGGCAATGAGAAAGCTAGGGTTGGAAGAGTGGCTGGTTAGGGTGGTCATGGCCATGTATGTGGGTGCTCACACTCAGGTAAGGGTGAACGGAGCTTTGAGTGATGAGTTTCCCGTGAATGTTGGTGTGCATCAGGGGTCAGTTTTGAGTCCCTTGTTGTTTATTATGGTGCTTGAAGCCCTCTCACTTGACTTCAGAGATGGACTCCCATGGGAGATGTTGTATGCTGATGATTTGGTGTTGATTGCTGAGAATGAAGGGGAGGCTGAGGAAAGATTTAAGAAGTGGAGAGATGGTATGGCGCACAAGGGCTTAAGGGTAAATGCAGATAAAACAAAAGTGATGATATCTAGGGTTGGTGGTGGTACAATCAGAGGAGAGGGAGAGTGGCCATGTGCAGTTTGCCACAAGGGTGTGGGAAGTAATTCCATCTTGTGCAGTGTTTGTGATAAGTGGGTGCACAAGAGATGTAGTGGTATTAGGGGTAGACTGCGAGATAATGCTGATTTCATGTGTGCGGTATGTCAGGGAGAGCAGGTGGAGATTGTTAGGCGTGAGAGGGTTGAACTTGCAGGTGAGTCTCTTGAGTGTGTGGAGGAGTTTTGTTATTTGGGAGACATGTTATGTGCCGGAGGTGGGGCTGGAGTTAGCTCGGTTGCTAGAGTGAGAAGTGGTTGGAAGAAGTTCAGGGAGCTGTTGCCTCTCCTGACATTGAGAGGACTCTCCTTACATGCTAAGGGGTCTTTGTATGCAGCATGTGTTAGGAGTGTGATGCTGTATGGTAGTGAGACCTGGGCAGTAAAGGAAGAAGATATTCGCAGGTTTAAACATACAGAAATGACAATGATTAGGTGGATGTGCAGTGCGTCCCTGCGTGCAAGGCCTGGGGGGGCTGGGCTTACGATAGAAGAGTTGAGAGGTAGGATGGGACTGGAGTGTATTGGTGTTGTGATGAGGAGAGGTAGGCTGAGGTGGTTTGGACATGTGGAGAGGATGGGGGATGATAATTGGGTACAGAGGGTGAGAGGTGTTAATATTGGGGGAGGGGTTGGGAGGGGTAGACCGAGAAAGACATGGGATGAGGTCATTAAATGTGACTTAAGGGTTAAGGGACTGAATAGGGAGGCTGCCAGAGATTGAGCAGCATGGAAAGCCGCCATTAGGTGACCAAGTCCGACACATGCAAGCATGTTGGAGCCTTCAAAAACGAACGAACAAAAATATCCTATCGCTTACTCTAATAACATTCATAACATATTCCACCCATTTCTCCGCAACCAACACATCTACACCCCCATATCCATCAGTCCCCCCCTGCCAAAACAACTTATAGTAGCAATCCTTCCCAACAATCTTTCTGGCTGATCTACCCCTGTACCGGACTTCCTGCAAACATGCCACATCCACCCACCTCCTACTGAATGCCTCAACGATTTCCCCCACTCTTCCCCTCAAACTTCCCACATTCCATGAACCCACTCTAAACCCCATGGGTGATTTACTGTTCTCAGGCTTGCTTTGTTGCTTATACATGTAAGTCATAGTCAGTAAGATAAAGATAAAGGAGGGTAAACATTCCACAGGCCCCACCCATTGCACAGTCTTAGCTCCAGGCAATGGCTCTGGGACCTCTAGCCCACCAGCTTACCAGTGGCTGCGGTAGCGGCCTCGGGGAACCCTGCCAGGACAGCTGCAGGGACACCCTCCAAGCGTGCCTTGGAACTGCAACTGCCCTGCCATTATAAACCCACTGATAGGGCAGCCTCCTGGGGCGCTACTCCCAGGTTCGGGCCCCTCTCTATTGGGCGGAAGTGGCAGCCTTGGAACCGCAGTGCCCTGAACCCTCTAGCACAGGTTCGAGCCCCATCTCGCCCAGGACCCATGATCTATGCCGGCGGAACCCCTGTCATGCCTCCCCCCAAAAGTCCGCCACTAGGTAGCCGGGGCAAAGTTTTCTGGCCTCATGCCCTTGCTGGCGTCAACCCCTGCAACGTAGTGGGATACGTTGTGTGATATGTAAAGTGCATGTGGTGTAGTGCATAAGATAGTTAGAGAAAATGTTTGGGAAAGTATGCTGGTCTACTCTCCATGTTACTGTCACACTGAAAAGGTCAGCAAAGGGGGAGAGTTAGGTAGCTAGTGAAACAGGAGCTCCAGCTCTCCCCATCACCAGCATTCCCATTCCCCTCGGGAGTACCACCCTGTTCAGCTCGTATTAATGTACAGTATGTATGTGCATGTCTATATGTATGTATGTATGTACTCAGCAGCTGTTAGGAAGTAATCTGCTGGTTTTGGCATTTGGTTCATTTCCACAGAAAACACCAGTTGTACCATGGCCGACCCCAACACACAGACTCTTTAACAGGAAATACTGAGTCAATTAGATTAGATCAGTATATGAATAAAACTACCTTCTTTGAGAAAATTATCTTCATTCATATACATATAAAGAAAAGAATTATAATCCTTGCTTGGAAAAATGATTTATACTTACATACTAAGAAATAAACTATAGTCTTTGCTTGAGAAAATTATTTAAACTCAATAATAGTCTTTGCTTGAGAAAATTATTTAAACTCAATAATATACAACAACTGATATAACAACATTTTCTAAAGATTATTACCTTACATCACTAGCAGGTAAAAAAAAATATAATCAGAGTTTTGGCTAAGAAACTCATTACACATCATTCTTGTCTTGAATGAAAAATTAAAGAACTATTCCTTTACCCACAGATCGAGCAGCATGGAAAGCCACCATTAGGTGACCAAGGCCAATGCATGCAAGCATGTTGGAGCCTTCAAAAACTAAATGAAATGATTCCCTATGATGGCTCTTCCATTATATTTTATCATCATCATCATCATCCCCCCTATTTTTGTACCCAAGGGCTTCTTCTTCTAGGTTGTGGTGACCTACTTGCCAGCACACGGGCCATATGCCTTTGGTCAGGCCCATCCATGTTCCCCACAGACCCTGGTGCTCTGGAAAATGATGAGGAGCCATACATTTTTCCCCCCAGCCCTACTGGGGGTTGTGCCCTGATCTGTGGGGTGCTCCTGATTTTTCTTCAGTCCAAAGTACATGGCTGGGAACAATCTCTGTAACTGCTCAGCCAGGTTAAGGGAGGCAGGAGCTGAATGACGACAAGGACTGGAACTTGGGTTGTCTAAGTCAGGGCAGACTACAAACAAATCACTTCCATGTCACCCTGTCCCCTGCCATTTTGCTGCCCTCCCCCCAGCTTAAACAGCTGTGTCACTGAGCTATATTCTTGTACATTAAGGAGTACCCCATTCTGTTTCTTAGGCACACTAATAATCTCTTTTATGATATTCATGCAATCTATGTCAATACTGCAAAGTTATAAACTAAACACAAAAATGTAATAAGGTGTACAATGCAAAAATAAATAATTACGAGGTATCACAAAGCCCCCAAAGCTGATAATACAAACTGTATTTAGATGCTTTATTATTATTATTATTTTATTTTATTTTTTCATTGGTCTTTCCCTCCCCCCCAGTTCCTAACTATTTATTCAGCTTAGGTTATATATATTTTTTGCTGAAGGTGTTATATATAACTCTGACACACCACTTGGAATATGATGACCCCATCCTATATTGAATAAAATACTTTAGTTGCATCAATAATAAATTAAGAGGATGTCACCTGCAGTCCAAGTATATATATACTGAACAACTATTGTGACATAACATATTCCTGTCTTACATCTATAATAAGAGTCTCTTTCTACTTCTCCCTTTCCTCTTATTACTTTTTTATTTTATACTCCTCTTCCCTTTTAAGGTGGCTTTACACTGAGTAGCAAGCCTAATGGTTTCCTGTAAGCCAGGAAACCATTTACAGTGCTGGGTGGTAACCATATAACTGGATAATGGAGTGGTGTGGAGCCAACGAAGGTGCCCCTGCTAACTGGGTGGAGAGCTGCATAATGTGGCATTCATCCAGGAAACAAACCACCACAATTTTCCTCACATCATAAAGCGCTGTCAACAACAAAGGAACATCAGTTCAATATAAGGGACTCCCTTATGGGGGTGACTGCTTGCCTGTGGTTGATGGGTCTGCTTGGCAAGACAGACTGGGGTTGATCAACAACATTTACAATAATAATAAAAAGATCACTGAGCTTCTTCACTACCATGACATATGCACAACTATCCTCATATAAGGATTTCAAGGCCCTTAGTGGTTCTGGAGAGGGATGCCTTCATGCAGTGGCACCATTATAGTGGGCTAGTTTTACTACCCAGTTATCCAAACATCCCTCAGCTCCCTAGCCTCCAAAAAGAGGAAGGTAAACTGCCACAGAAGGGCAACTTTAACTTGTAGTCCATCAGGTTCACGTTTCAGATGAAACTGGGGCTACAACTATTAATTCTAAGGCCCTCAGTATACAGTATACAGATTAGGTTCAATCACATTTAGCTTAGTTGGGTTAAGGAAGATCTAGTTACATTAAGTTAAACTAAGGTTAGTTGAATTAAAACGGATACATACTTTTTTTTTTTTAAAATGCAAGGAAGAAGGAACCAAAGGCCATGGGCCTGCAAACTTTCTTTCCAAGAAAAAACAAAAACAATACAAAAGAAAACCAAATTCAAGATCCGTTCATTTCGAGATGCCTGGACACACTGCATTTGAAAGACTGGAAATCATAGGAAGTAGGAAATACAGACAGAGGAAGACAGTTCCCGAGTTGGCCAGTTGCATAAATGAAGGACTGGGAGTAACGGTTAACTCTTGCATTAGAGAGTTGGACAGAAGAGGGATGAGAGTTTGTTGCTAGATGGGTGCTACACGCCTGTCGTAAAAGTGGAGGGATGCAAGCAGACAGTTCAGAGGAACAGTGGCCATTGAAGTAGCGATAGAATAAGAGATAAAGATGCAACAGTGCGGCGAAGAGACAGAGGTTGTAGGGAGCCAGTAAGAGGAGGAGAGTTAATGAGACGAAAAGCCTTTGACTCCACCCTATTGAGTAGAGTTGTGTGTGAGGTGCCTCCCCTCACATGAGAGTTGTACTCTAAACACGGGCGAATAAAACCAGTGTATAAAGGAAGCTGAGTGAGAATAGCAGAGGAACTGGACGTGGTGCGATGTCGACTGCCAGGAAGACCCTAAGAAGACCTGGAAAAGTGTTGTAACACAAGATATGGAAAGACTGGGTATTGGAGAAGATTTAATCCAGGATATGAAGCAGTAGAGAAAAGCCATCGCACGTACAATCCGTTTGAATATGGGAACAGAAGGACGAAAAATGAAGATGATGATGATGATGATGATGATGATGAAAGTCAACAACTGTGCAGGGGTAAAGAAGGTACAGAATTGGCTTAGCACACCTAATCTCTTCGAAGCTGATTTTACCAGAGATGTATCTTTCCAAGGTAAAGCCCGAGAGAATGAAACCACAAGAATGTTCATGGATGAAGCAGGATTGAGCTGGATATCATTAAACATTAGTGG
>JAGKTI010036942.1:0-10989 GCA_018397915.1 Birgus latro
TGGGACGGAAAATGGATGCCGACAGAAGATACGTTTATATACCTGGAGCACGAACATTACCAATACAACACTCGCATTTTCATACATCCCTCTTCCTAAAAACACCCCCTCTCAATTCGTACTTTGCGTGCATGGGAAGGGGATAATTCTGTACATCAATCTCCCTCCGACATTCGAAATTTGCGGGCTTGAGGAAGGGATCATTTTGTCTATCAGTCTCCCTCTGGCATTCGTACTTTGCGAAGATGGGGAAGGGATCATTCTGGCTATCACTGTCTCTCTGACATTCGTAATTTGCGAGCATGGGGGAGGAGCTACTTCTGGCTATCAATCTCTCTTTGACATTCACTGTTTGCCAGCATGGGGAAAGGATAATTCTGGCTGTCCGTCTCCCTCTGAGAAGTCCAATCCTGCAGCGTACCTCATACAGGCTGATGAAGACACAAGTACCTGTCCTGACGTGAAGCTAATATATACCGATAGATGCTAATATAGATACAAACTTAGTCTCCTGACACAACATTGATGTATTGTGATAAAAACTGGCTGTGAACCTGGGATTACATTTATAAACTCTCTTAATGAAGTTACTTATACGCGTACTTGTATCTGCTTTTGCCTTCAACCATACTATTACCAAGCACTTAAGACTAAACTCAGAGTAAATATGAAAGGTAAAATACACACACACACACACACACACCTCTGATATCATATAACTTTTTTAGCGACTTGCTTTTCATCCAAGCAGAATAAGATAAATCATATGCAATTTTCCAGGATCATTATGCCAAGTGACTTATATCTGTGTGACAAGTGTATGGCTGTTGACGCTATATAGTTGTGTATCTGTCTTCAATCTTTTTTTTTCTCCCAAATGTTTGATGGCTATGTCCCCTATAGCAGCGTTTAATAGCATGTGCATTTAGTTCGGAACTCAGGCTGATAAACGACGTAAAGGCTGGATAATTTACGATTATTTTTCTTAACCCCTCTCATGGTCAAGATAATTCTAGCAGGTTCAGTTAGGTTATGTAAGGTTAGGTTAGGTTTCATTTTGTTTGGTTAGGTTAGGCTGGGTCAGGTTATGTTAGGTCTGGTTAAGTTAGGTTAGGTTAGGTTGGGTTAGGTTAGGTTTGGTTAGGTTTGGTCTGGTTTGGTTAGGCTGGGTCAGGCTTAGTTAGGTTAGACAATTTTCTTCGGTTTAAAGTGAGTCATTAGAGCCTGAGAGTGTTAAATTATGGACATTGGCTGTCTCCTCAACTATCATTCTTTTGGCATTTTCCACTTATTTAATGGTACACCATAAGTGAGAAAATACTTAACCATCACCGTTTGAGCTTTAAATTATAAGTTATGATAAACCTGTCTGACCTGTTTTTTTCTCTCCCTTAGTTGCTTTATCATCATTATCGGCGATAATGATATCTACTGTCAGTGCTAACAACAGCTTTCTGTAGTAATTATCTCTGCCGGTTTCAGATGTGTAAAAGAAAAAAAGTAAAAAAGAAGAAAGAAAATAAACCTTGCCTAGCCCTTTAACTTCCAGGTTTCCTCTCGACTAATTAAAATCTGCACGTGTTCATAAAATAAATAAGCAAATAAATAAATAAATAACATCTCATAGCACCAGTACCAGAGGGAGAGTTACCAGAAATACAATGCTTCACTTCCACACCTTCGAGCGATTTCTGTTGTGTTGTGGGGAGGACTCAGTCAGTGCGTTACCAGTACCTATCCTGCACCATTTACACAATTCCTGCTCCGAACGCCACAACCACGCCCACACCAGCCGACTGAGCCATCCTCCAACACACAGAACAGTGCTACTTTAGTTTCTAGTAGAGCGGGCCACCCTGTAATCTTGCCATCTCCTGATGATTTTATTTATCTTCGGTGAGGCCTTCCATAGAGCCAGGCAAAGCTTTATCTAGCTTCATAGTTCGAAAAGCTTCTGTGCTGAATAAAATCGGCTGAATGAACCATGAAAATAGTGCAAAATAGGTCACTGGACTGAAGGAATTTTGGAAGAGGTCGATGGAAAGTTTTTGAGTTACTGTTCAGTTAATTATATATTTTTTTTACCTGTCCGGTACTGAAGTGTTGTTGTTGAAATGTCCTTGTATCTTTTCTTTTTNTGTGTTTGTGTGTGGGTGTGTGTGTGTGTGTGTGTGTGTGTGTGTGTGAGAGAGAGAGAGAGAGAGAGAGAGAGAGAGTGAGAGAGTGAGAGAGAGAAGAGCGAGGCTATCCTGGTAGTAATTAAGATGGACAACCGAAAAAAGAAGTTAGCAGAGGAGAGCACACAGACTCAGGTGCGTGTCCAATATCTGCTTCGGCCCCTCTGCCTTTTTAGTCCCCCCTCTCATACTTCTCCTCCCTCCTTTCTCATTTCTCCTCCCTGCCTCAAAAATCTCTCACTCTTTTCCCTTCTTTCTCATTTCTCCTGTTTACTTCATTATTTTCTCACTATTTGCTCCTCCCTTTTCTCCCATTTCTCCTCCCTCTCTCAGAATTCTTCCCATTTTTCTCTCGTCTCTTCCATTTTTCCTAACGTAAAATAATGAATCTTTGTTAATAATCTTTCTCCTTCCCCTTTCATTTTTCCTCTCTTGATTAGTGTTTTTTTTTCTTCTCTCCCCTACAGTTTTTCTCAATTTTTTCAATGTTCTCTCTTTTTCCCTTTCATTTATCCCGTCTCCTTTAAAATTTTCTTTCTTTTCTCTATATATTTACCTCTTCTCTTACGTTTTCCTCTCTCCTTGTATATTACGCCTCACAATTTCTTTGTGTCTAATCTATCCACATTTTTCACGTTTCTCCTCATCAAAAATTTCGCCTCCTTTTCTCTCTTTACTATCCCTTTTCCTCTCGTTTCCTTTCTATCCTTCAAAATGTTTCTTTTTCGTAATTTCCCCTCTCCTTCAGTTTCTCTCTTTTTTCCTTATTTTCTCTCCTTTTCACTCACCCTTCTCTCATCCCTTTAAAAATTACCAAACTTTTTTCTTCATTTTCTCCCTCATTCAATAAACTCTCGACTATCCTGTTGTTTCTCTCGTGTCCTGTCTCTACTTCATTTATTTTTCTCTTCGTCATCCATTTTCTCTCCTCTCATTTCTCCTCTATACTTTGATTTTCAGTTTCTCTCTTTTTTTTTTTTTCATTCCTTTTGGCTCATTCTGCATCATTCTTTTATAATATTATTACATTTTTTTCCCTGTTTCCTTTACCTTTGTCTCATTTTCCTTCTATTGTTAATCCTGTTCCTTCCCCTTTTCTCTTCCTCTCCTTCATTTGTTTCTTCTTCACAATTTACAGACTCTCACTTTTTCGCTGCTTTTAATTTTCGCTTAGTTCTTGGAAATGCACACGCTTGTTTACATTATTTTCGTTTACCCTACTATTTTTTTTACTCTCCCCCCCCCTTTTTTTTTTTTCTTTAATTTCTTTACTTTTCTCTTTTGTTTTAGTTGCCGCTTATTTTTCCGTTGTCTTAGTTCCTTCCATCCTTCCTTCCTCTCTTATTCCCGTCCCATCTTCCTCTCTGTCCTTCCTTCCTTCTGTAATCTCCTTATCCTTTTCTTCTCTTTGTTCTTCCTTATCTTATTTATTTTACTCTTTTTCATTCCCACACATTTCTCTCTCTCTCTCTCTCTCTCTCTCTCTCTCTCTCTCTCTCTCTCTCTCTCTCTCTCTCTCTCTCTCTCTCTCTCTCTAATTATACACGCTGCCTCTCTATCTTCCAATCTCTCTCCCACCCTGACGTGAGAGACGGACGAGGGTGTAAATTACATTAATTATTATTTCCCGTAATAGGAATCAGGAGAGAAGTTGTTTTTAAAGATAATCAAAGTCACAAGCCAGCCGCAGCAGCAGACGAACTGTTGTGGAAAAAAAAAAAAACGATTATATATGGGAGCCACGTAAATACCAATGGTGTGCTTTACAAATATCTTACAACCAAAAACCTAATTATAAGTATATAAGTATATAAGCTTCCATAACCCCCTTCAGCTTAGTTTATGGTCAAATATAGTCAAGTTGAAGGATAAATTCAGCTAGTGACCAAGGAGACTCATTCCTACCAGTGACGGAATTCTCAAAAAAAAACTTTACCACCACTGCCTGGCTTTAACTATAGTGCGTTTACCCTGACTTGGCAAGCTTCCTTAATGCTCTTCAGCTTAGTTTATGGTCAAGTGTAATCAGGCTGAGAGAGAAATTTGCCTGGTAACCAAGGAGACTCATTACTATCTCATAATCTAAGCTGACCGAATTTTATTCAGTCAAGGTTTGATATTAAAGTTATGGGATTGGCCCATTTCCCTTGGTTAAAAAAAAAAAGTCTGTAGGTGTTTTTACGTAGGAAGAACAAGGCATGTGGTTCCTTGATGTGGTCAGATACAATTTTCTTGAAATTAGAAGCGAGACCAATTCCGGCCGAACTATGAATTTTCCCAAGTAAACAACTTTTTAAAAAATTGCGATCAACTTCTTCCAGCAAAAGACATGCAGAGATTCTGTGCGTTTTATTTATTTTTCTATTTATCTTGTATTCTCTGTTGTAGCTAGAATCAACTGTTGCTAGAGGAAGATGGGACAAAGCCTTCCTCTTCTCTATCCTTTCTCATACGCGTTGGTTAGATCTTAGTAAAATTAACCTTTACTCCAACAGATTGTCTTTTCATGGACTAACAAACCTCCTTTTATATCGGTGCTTCATATGTTCTTCTATGTAATTATCGGTACTCCCTATGTTCTCTTATGTATTTATCTGTACTTCCTATGTTCTATGTATTTATCTGTAATTCCTGTATGTTCTCTTATGTATTTATCTGTACTTCCTATGTTCTCCTATGTATTTATCTGCGCTCCTATGTTTTCCTGTGTATTTATCTGCACTTCCTATGCTCTCCTGTGTATTTACCTGTACTTCCTATGTTCTCCTGTGTATTTATCTGTACTTCCTATGTTCTCCTGTGTAAGAAATCTGTGCTCTTTGTAACATACTATTGGTTCCTTTTCATCATTATTTTCTCACAGGTTGAACTAGACATGCAAAGAATCTGTACTCTCTCTTATTTGTATTTTATTCCCTCTTGTAACTAGAATTTGTTTTTCGCAGGAAGAAGGCCCACAATCTCTTCGGGTAAGGAGGTTCCCTAACACCTCTTCCTTAACGATTTATTTTTGCATATGGCTGGGTAATATCCTTTTGCACGTTTTTTAAATGCAGAGTACGGCGATATTGGAAGGATTTATGTAACACGGAAGAGGACAATAAGGTGTAATAGGCAAAATAAATCGCTTAGGAAAGGTGTTGGGGCCCAAGATACGCGGGACGAATCTGAGTGACCTTCTCCTCGACCTACCTGGGAAAACACACCTGAGATGAGGCTGGTAAGTGATCTTAAACTTTTTCCTGAATCCAGCATGTTTTCATAATGTATCGTCTTTTCCTAGATGAAACTGATCAGAGCTTTATAATTTCCTGGTAAGAACTGTGAATCCAGTTTTCATAATGTATCCACCCTCGCAGACAAAACCGATCAAGGCTTTATAGTTTCATGCATGCTTTCTGAGGTAGGAAGGTGCAATGTGTGATGGTATCTGGTGAGAACGTTTTACGGGGTGCATATTTGGAGAGGGGAGGAGAGTAAGGAAAGACGGCGTGTTGGAGGAAGAGGTAAAGGATAATAATAAAAAGAAATAATGATAGTAATAATAATAATAATAAGAATAAGAAGAATTCTCTCATTATCATTATTCTTATCATTAATTATTATTATTATTATTATTATTATTATTTTGATTAGACCAATATCGCCATCAGGGGCCCCAGCCAGTTATAAACCATGAAAGCATCTGGGTTAGCGTACCTTAGCCGAGGGTCCTAAGCCTTACAAGGAGACTACAGGATGACCACAAAATACTGATGGGTTTGCAAGAATTTAATGCATATAAACGGCCCAAGATATTGACGTGCAGATTTCCCCATATAAAACACACCGCAAAAACATTAAAAGATATTAAAGGATTAGTATTATTTGGAAAAGTAATTACATCTCAGTGTGTTAAGCGGTCAGCACAAAATTAGCTTCAGGAATTACTTTTTAAAATGAAAAGTAAATTAAAAAGATAATTACACTGTGTTTTTACTGTCAAGCGTTATTGACTAGGTGATTTTTTTAAACTTATATGGTTAATAGCCTTGATAATAATAATATTAATAATAATAATAATAATACCGTAATAATAATAATAATAGTAATAATAGTAATAGTAACAACGAGAGAGCAAAGGTATAAGGAAGCACCTCATCGCACCCTCCCCCTCCCTACCACCCTTAAGCCCATCTATTCCTCATCACACTCTCACCCTTCCCTTCTCACCTCACTCCCCACCCTCACGTCCATCTCTCCCTCATCCTACCCTCTCCCTCCTCCTCCTGACGCCCTCAAGAACAGCCCTCTCTCACCACACCCTATCCTCCCCTCCTCTTCACACCCACACCCTTACCCCTTCACACCCTTTCGTCCATCCCTCTCATCACACCCTCACCCTTCCCCTTTTCTTATCCTGTACCACCACCATCCTCACATCAATCCCCCTCTTCTCCCACCCATATCGCCACACACACACTAAAGGGGGTATCACACGGTACCTGAAATCATGGTTTGCCGAAGAAATCGTGGTAACCTCCCACGAAACCGTGGTAGCCGCCGAGGATTCCGTCGGCAAAACCCCTTTCCGTCCAGACCCATTCCGTCCAGACCCATTCCATGCCCACGGAATCAGGAACAAAACTTTTTTTTTTAGTTATAATTCCCTCCTAGAGTGCCTATTGCTTTTCATTATATATATTGTGCAGGGGTGATATAACGATGTCGATAATTCAGTTGTTTACATCGGGGAGCGCGGTTCTTTCTCAGAAGAAGAAGAACAACAACAACAGCGCTCCACGTTGGGTGAAGGACTATTGTATAAAGCCGCTGCTTCTTCCTCCTCCTCTTCCTCCTCAAGTGCCACCACTGCAAGAGCCAATGCAGCAATCACTCTTCCCTCAGCAAATTCAAGAAAAGCCATTTTCCGTCTGGTACGTGTGAGTCGCTAGGACAGACTACGTTGTGTTTGTTGACATTTTTGCCGACCGTCGGCGGCGTTCGAGGAACGTGTGTGATAGGGTTTGTACCTGGTTCCAGCGAACCAGGAACGCGTTCCGTCGGCAAACCACGATTTCAGGTACCGTGTGATACCCCCATAATCCACCCTTTCACTCTCATCCCCAACCCCCTCACACTCATCCCCCCTCTTCTCTCACTCCCTCGCTCCTAACCCCGACACACTGGGAGCGTCAGGAATTTGTCTGAGCCAGCGGTGGTTGAACAAATAACTTCCCCTTTTTGTGTGCGCAACCTGAAGTTAAAGTTGATTTCCATGGTATATTTTATCGACCTAAAGTTAACGTAATGAGTAAATGCTGGGTTATTTACACTGGAAATATCTGAAAGAATAATAATTTTACTACGATGAAGTCTTTATATTTTCTACTTTACTGCTTTATCCAGGCCTTTTTTTTTTTTTTTTCCAGACTGGAGAAATTATTTAAATACAACACTATCATTCTTCTACCCCGTCACCTCTTATTATCCTTCATTTACCGCCGACTCTTTACGGAGCTCTTCTCTTCAAAAAAAAAAATTAATAATAATAATAAAAATAAAAATAAAGAATAACATGGGTGAGCTTCATTCCCGACTAGTTTCGCCTGTGACTGCATCAGTGGTACTGAAAAACTCACGGACTGACACAAACTGTAACACCAACATAGAAAGGATGAAAGAGAGACTCAGTTAAGTGCACCAGAAAATACAACTCACGGTAGAAAAAGAAAGTGATGGTGTCTTACCTTTCTTGGACACAGATTATCAGATCAGGAAGCAAGGCTAAATATAGAGTGTAATATAGAAAACCCACTAACAAAGACAATTTTATTCTCTTAAGTCCACATGATGAAAGAACAAAAACATGACTGGTGATAGGGTTCTTCCCACGAGCATTAAGGATATGCAGCCAAGAATTCCTAAGGGAGGAATTTCGGCATATAACTGAGACTTTCATCAGACTGGGATATCCTAAGGGTCTCCTGGTCAAACTAAAAGTAAAGGCAGAGTCCATAATGGAGAAGAAAGAGAGAGACTAAAATAAAAACAAGTATCTAATTGTTCCACAGTCAGAATTTGTCACTGAATTATGGAGAGCACTCTTTCACACAGGGTACAACATCATTAGTGCCACGAGACAACTAATAGGTGATATAGTGAAAGGGAAGAGATGCAATATAACACATGAGAATAGCGTAGTGTACAAGATTCCACGCAGCGAATGTGACCACAGTTATTTCTGAGAAACAGGCAGAGGTTTTGATTTAAGAATAAGAGAACATAGAGCAGACGAGAGATTCCACCGTCCTAGTAGTGCATTAGTCAAACCACACTGATGAAAAAGGGCATTTACTACAGTGGAACAATGCCTTAATATTAAAGAAAGAACTCTCAAAACAACAAAGAAAAGTGGTGAAATTTTTTGTACATCACAACCAATAAAAACGTTAAGAAGAGGACAGGAGACACGGTATTGTCAAAACAGCAGCTAAGACGGTTGTCTCGTGGAGGTAGCGGCCGCCTTAATGGTACCCTTGGAAGATAGGATCAGCGAGCGAAGCACACCTGGGACAAGACACAAGACGGCATAGTCTGACGGCCGGCAGAGAGTGATTCCCCATCGCCTGCGTATAAACTCAGCCAGTCAGTGAGTTTTTCAGTACCCCTGAAGAAGCCACAGGTGAAACTAAAGCTCACCTCTGTTTCATCCGTGTTTCCTTCCACCTCCTTCCCACACTTGTCATAATGTCTCTACATAATGAATAACATTTTAGCAGAAAGGACAAGTTTAAAATGACGTCCTCGGGTTGAAAATGTTAAAAGATGATTTAGCCATGAATTCTGCCAGCCTAAAATGTGTATATTCAGTTAATGCCAGACTGTCGAAACTCAGAATAATGGTTGGATTTATGGAGATTCTCGATTCATCCTTTGAAGGGAAAATTGCCATCCCCTTGACTGCCATCATAACATTTTTATCAGTTGTTCACCCAGGGACGATTTTTTAGTTCAAGTTTCCAAAGTAGCTCTCGTATTAATGGGGTCTGATAAAATTGAACCTCCCCACCTCTCTCTCTCTCTCTCAGATATTGTAGTAGCAGTGATGCACCTTTACACCGTGTCTTCCCTGCCGGAGGGATTAAGGCGATAACCTTATACAGAGGAATTCGGTTGAGTGAGTAGCACTTTGACGTCCGATACCCTTACTACCCCGAACTGATGACCCTTGAATGGGATCAAACGCTCCACCTCTCGACCTTAGGATCAAACGCTCCACCTCACGGCCAGCCGCGTGCACCGTAACCCATTTGACTCAGCCATACCACGGTCAGTGCACTGCTTCTACCCATTATTTTTATGATGATGATGATGATGATAATTATTATTATTATTATTATTATTATTATTATTATACCTTTATTACTATATTATTACCTCCGCCAGCGAAGTTGGAGGAGGTTATATATTCACCTATGTTTGTCTGTTTGTTTGTCCACACGATATCTCCAAAAGTTCTCATTGAATTCCAATGAAATTTTTGTGGAAGGGTGGGCCATGGGCCAATAAAAGAACTGATTAAATTTGGGGGCGAATCTGGATACGGATCCGGATCTTATGTATCCGCATAATATCTCCAAAAGTTGTCAGTTAATTTCAATAAAATTTTGTTAAAGAGTGGGCCACGGGTCAAGGAACATTTGATGAAATTTGGGGGCTGATCCGGATCCAAGGTATTCCACACAACATCTCCACGGATCCGAATCGGGATTCTTTTAATGACAGTGGCATTGGCGGAGGTATGCTCTCTCAGAGTGATGTCTGTATATTATTTTTATTATTATCATTGGTAGTAGTAGTATCAGTAGTGGTATTATTAGTATTAACAACAAGAAGGAGTATTCACAGAACACAACACCCGCAACCACAAGTTGGTCACATGACCCAGTTTGATACTGTCCCGTGACCTTGACCGTCGACAGATTAATTTTAAAAGCTACTTTCTTTATTCTTACTTGACCCTGAACCTTTCCATCCACTTTGATTCAAATTATTTCATATCGTTTGCGTTTCAGCATTGCTCAGTAACCTTGACCGATGACCCTTCCCTGTGACCTTAAGGTTTGGCCGTTTATTCTATTTTTTTTTTTTAACTTCATCCCTTCAGTAGAGGTGTTGGTATGTAGGAGGACTGCTGGGCCTTGATAGCAGCCTGGGAAGCCTATGCCCAGAGAGAAAAAAAAATCTAAGTTTAGTCTGTATCGGATAAAAATTTCATAAGTTAACCCTTCAATGTGAATCTGACCTATTGTAAAAAAAAAAATAGATAGTTAACTAATTGACTAATCCTATGGTATCCACCAAGCTGGGTTCAACCTGGATCAAAAGCTATTATTTTTTTCACACACAGAGACGTGGAATAAACTTTGATTCAGCCTTTTGACCTTGACCTTTGACGAATTGTAAAAACTGAATGTCTTTATTCTTACCTGGAACCACCAAATTTTGTTTATATCGGATCAAAACTTTCTAAACCGACCTCGTCCTGTACTTTGGTCTTTTGACTTTTCCCTTTGACTTTTACCCTTGACTGATTGTTCTAAAGACACAATGCTTCTATTCCTGCTTTATTCTAAACTTTTTCACAAAGTTTGCTCTAAATCAGATAAAAAATGTTTAAGTTGGCCTTGCCCAATAACCTTGATGTTTTATCCAATATTCTCTGCCTATCTCCCTTCAGCATTCCTGCCATGTTTTTTTACTGTCGAATCTAAACTGTTTGGTATATTTTGTTAACAAACACACAAATGGGCCGGGCTTTGACCTTGTC
>JAGKTI010036944.1:0-10988 GCA_018397915.1 Birgus latro
TAACCCAAACAAAGCAAAAACTAACCAAACCAAACCAAAGTATGGTGGATCAAAATTGTCATGGTCTTATTATGGTTAGTCATATGCACAATCAAATAGGCCTTGTCATTGTCTTATTATGTTTAGTCATATGCACAATCAAACAGGCCTCAAAACACAAATAAAAAAAAAGGAAAGGGAATAAAACACCAAAATTTGGAAAAGGCAATAGGGGAAATATACTGTAAAGCTTTCTTTATTGTTAAGCAGAACCAAAGCAAGTCAAAATAAACTAATCCTTACAGTTGGGTCAATGTGTAATGGGGTTAACATATGTCTACCTTGCCTGTTTGCTATCTTATTCCTTATATATATATAAACCCAACCCTCTCAGCATTGTGCTTACGTGTGTGGTACCAAAATAAAACAATTGGACTCTTTGTGGAACGATATTCTGTCATGTCAAATTTCTTTTCATGGTGAGGCAATGGCTGCTACCACATAGCCTACACTCTAACTCATAATGATGAAACGTCATAAGCGAACACGTAAACTTAACGAAATTTAATTTCTTCAAGTCAAACAAAATAACATGAAGCCATGTTCCATTTCCTAGAATACATTCCAACTTCTCAATCCAGTTAGTGCTTTATGGCAAACCTCTACATGCAGTGTTTCAGCATCAAAAAATTTGGGCCACCAAAATAAGAATGAACACAACGTTACCTTGAGTCAAACAACCATGAAGAAAGTGGCCTTGCATCAGACTCCAAACTAGGAAGCAAAAGCCCTCTCTGCTTATGCAAAACAGGAATAAAACCATTTAACAATTCCTCTCTAAGTATGTCTCTCACGTCAACCACGATGAATGCACCAATGTTTACATTTGGGCGCTGAGGCAAGGGCAATATGATGCGTTCACGCGACACAATCTTGAAACTCAAAATTAGTCAAGATGAATATCAAAACGATTTTGACTTTAAAATTTCGCGCGAACACGACTTTGTTATCCACTTCGCCTCGCAAGCGAAATCTCGCTCATTGTTAGTCAGTTTGGCTAGCGGCTCGCAAAACTGGCTCGCATGTTAGCCAGTTTTGTGTTAGTGTGACGGCAGCTTAAGCTGCAGAATGACATTACCACCAGAATATAATGCCTGTCATGAGGAAGTGCTATGGAAAGGATGCCAAGCCATAGCATCGTCTTTTGCCATTTAAAACGCAAAAAAGGGATGACGCTTTTACCTCTCTTGCAGCTTATTTCTCGTTATTTGATGTCAGAATAATACAATACTCTTGCTTTACATTCATCCCTTCGTGGTTAGTACCAAATTCTGCAGATATATCTTTCAGGCATTTAAGCTGGCAATTTGAATGCCTAGCTAAAGTGAACTTAAAATACTTTAATCTAGCCAGGGCCACATTGCTTAGGTCAGTGACTATTAAGCCAAAGGAACATAACTGTTAACACAGGCTCCTATGACACACAGGTGAATAATACTGCCTGGTATTAGATGGAGCAGATAAGTTGTTCAGATCATGAAGGGGTCAAGATGACATTAATAACTATGACCCTACTGAGCTGTTGACTATACAGGATTTTACCACTGTGCAGCCTATCTGTCAATGTGCCAGACTTGTGTTTTTGTTGCTGAGTAACCATAACCTGACTGGCCAAGTGGACGCATCACCTGCAGGCCAGCAACCATCCCTACAGGGCCATCCCTTTACTGGATGGATGTCGAGTTTGTCTCTCTCCACCCAGTTAGCAGGAGCACCGTACAAGGCTTCACATACCCCTGCTATCTGGCTATATGTTTACCACCCAGTATTGTAAATGGTTTCCTGGGTTACAGAAAACTATTAGTCTTGTCACTGAGTGTTGGGACATCTGAAGTGGAAATAATTTTAATAAAAGTTATAGGACGGATGGGTGAAATACGGAGAGGAGGCCAGACAGAAAAAAAATGATAATGGTGAAGGAACAAGTAAGCTGCATCACACCAAATGGGTGGATGACTGATCCCATCACCTACCACATGATTCGTTTCGTTTCGTTTCATTTTCCGCTTGCATGCATCGGCATTGGTCACATAAAGGTGGCTCTTCATGCTGCTCGATCTTCAGCAGCCTCCCTGTTCAGTCCCTTAATCCTGAGGTCACACTTAATGACTTCGTCCCATGTCCTTCTCAGTCTACTGCTCCCCCAGTATTAACAATTCTCACCCTCTGCACCCAATTATCATCCTCCATCCTCGCTACATGTCCAAATCACCTCAGCCTACCTCTCCTCATCACAACACCAATACACTCCAGTCCCATCCTACCTCTCAACTCTTCCATCATAAACCCAGCCCCCCAAGGCCTTGCATGCAGGGACGCACTGCACATCCACCTAATCAATGTCATTTCTGTATGTTCAAGCCTGCTAATATTCTCTTCCTTTACTGCCCAGTCTCATTACCATACAGCATCACACTCCTAACACATGCTGCATACAAAGGCCCCTTAGCACGTAAGGAGAGTCCTCTCAATGTCAGGAGAGGCAACAGCTCCCTGAACTACTTCCAACCACTTTTCACCCTAGCAACCGAGCTAGCTCCAGACCCATCTTCGGCACATTAACATGTCTCCCAAATAACAAAACTCCTCCACACACTCAAGAGACTCACCAGCAAGTTCAATCCTTTCACCCCTAACAATCTTCATCTGCTCTCCCCGACACGCTGCACACATAAAATCAGCATTATCTCCCAGTCTAACTCTAATACCACTACATCTCCTGTGCACCCATTTATCACAAACACTGCACAAGACGGAATTACTTCCCACACCTTTGTGGCAAATTGCACATGGCCACTCTCCCTCTCTTCCGATTGTACCCCCACCAACCCAAGATATCATCGCTTCTGTTTTATCTGTATTTACCCTTAAGCCCTTTTGCCCCATACTATGTCTCCACTTCCTAAATCTTTCCTCTGCCTCCTTTTCATTTTCTGCAATCATCACCAAATCATCAGCATACATCTCCCACAGGAGTCCATCTCTGAAGTCACATGAGAGGGCTTCAAGTACCATGATAAACAACAAGGGACTCAAAACTGACCCCTGATGCACACCAACATTCATGGAAAACTCATCACTCAACACTCCATTCACTATTACCTGGGAGTGAGCACCCACATACATGGCCACCCTAACCAGCCACTCTTCCAACCCAAGCTTTCTCACTGCCCACTTCACCACCTCTCTAGCCCCGCTGCAGGGGGTCACCTTGACGTGGTGGCGGGGCTTGAAGCGTGGTTGGCGGTGCCACCTACTTTGGGGGCTTGCCTACCTTTGTAGGGTTCGGCATTTGTCGCCCTCGTGGACCAAGCACCCCCTACATCACTAGTGGAGGAGGCCTGCGGGTGATGTTAGTTCCAGCCCACTTGCCATCTAGGGCTGGACTGTCGCCTCCCCACGTGTTTGCCGTGCGTGGCGTCCCGTAATGCTGGGAGACGGGAGTCCTGGAGGTTGAGCGATGCTGCACGATGCGCCCTGCAGCTAGCAAAACACCTCTTTGGTCCTTTATTCCGGCCAGACGGGCGGCCTGGTTGGGCCCGACCAGGTCAATCGGCTGGTCATGCGTTGGCTAGGGTCAAGTGGGCATTGGGGGATCTGGTGGCTCCTATCGTCCTGGAGCCACCCTTGCCCGGGTCCCCTGGTGGTTACCCGCGTATACTCTCCCGCTACCTCTGGGGTCGCCAGTGGTGTTCTCCCTGGCACACGACCTCCCCTAGTTGGGCTCCATGGTGGGTGGAGGGGTGGGGGAATGAAGTTTTTTTTTTCTCTAGTTATGACTACTACTCCTCCCAAATTTGGTGCTTGCGTTGAGAACGGCCAGACCATTGGGTCCCCTTCTCGAGAAAACCCGCATTTACGGCTGCTTTTCTGTGCTGGAATATGGGAAGATATTGCATATGATACTCTTTATGCTGCCATGAGGCCTTTTGGTGTCATGAGCAGGTTAAAGCTGATATTGTGCCCGGATGGACTTTCATTTGACGCTTATGTTACCTTCTGCGAGAGCGCTTCTGCATTGGCTGCTCTTCGAGCTTTAGATGAAGGTACCGTTTCACTTAGATGCAAGGCTAAACTTTTCAATACAGCCAATTTATCTGATGATGATTTTGACTTTATACCTAAGCCTTTCGAGGATGATGACGGCACTCCTGACATTCCTAGAGACATTCCTAGGCAATACTGGCATGTCGCCACATATAAGGATGGCATGAACAATTTTATCAAAGGATCTGAATGTCTCGAGAGGAAAATAGGAAATATCCCTGAGGGGAATCTAAAGAGGTATGGGAGGAATTTGTTAATTAAAGCGGGGAATGACACACAAGCCGCCCTTTTGTCTAAATTTATTCCATCTCCTGACTTGGTTCTTCACTCTGTCTCCCCACATAAAACCTTCAACACTGCTAAAGGAGTCATTTACTGCAGTGATTTATGTGACTTTAAGGATGAAGAGATACTGTGTCGTTGTCCTGCGAATGTTATTGAGGTAAAGAAGCTGAAAGGCACAAATTCCGCTATTTGTCTGACATTTTCATCACCTCATCTGCCGGACTACATCAGAATCAGACATCTGAGATTTCATGTCAAGAAGTTTCACCGTAGACCAACACAGTGCTATAACTGTTTCGACTATGGTCATGTGAAGGATTCCTGCAAAAGTCAGAAGACATGCTTCATTTGTTCTGCCAGTCACGACCCTGAATCATGCACTGACTCTAAGTTCTGCAAGCATTGTGGTGGTGATCACTCTCCAAATTCAAAAACGTGCCTGCGGTACCAGTTTGAGCAGGAAATTATTTTGCTCGCAGACAATGAGCATATTAGCTATGGAAGTGCTCGGCATCGGTTGTTGACGGCCCACAAACACCCTAGCTCCAAATTTTCAAATGTCGTCCAAGGGTTTCTATCTCATCGTTTTGACGGAAAGTCCCCTCATCTTCCTCACACTACTACTAGCAGCACTAAGCAGAACAATTCTCAGTCCCCCGCCAAGCCTCTTCCAGCTTCTGGTGACAAGTCCTCTCCTGGTCTTTTAACTTCAGATTTGCATTCATCCCAAGCCCTTCGTGGTACTGGTGTTGTCTCCGGTAAGGGTCTATCATTTTCTCGGTCGTCCTCTGTCCAGTCATTGTCATCTCGTACTTCAAAGGCCGTCAGTAAGCAGAGTGTGGTTACTCCCTCTGAGCGGGACCTCTCTCGAGCACTATCGTTGTCTCCTCGTACTTCAAAGGCCGTCAGTAAGCGGAGTGCAGTTGCTCCCTCTGTGGGGAAGCACTCTCGAGCAATGTCGTTGTCACCTCGTCCTTCAAAGGCAATTAGAAAGCAGAGTTCGGTTGCTCCCTCTGTAAGGGAGCACTCTCGTACTCCGAATGCAAAGGCTGACAATGACTTCACTTGTTCTCCCCGTTCTAAGAGGTCCCGGAACTCTTCTCCCCCTACGGATACTGGTGTTATTCTACTATCCAATAAGTTCTCAAATCTTGATAAGGACTGTCCACTTGATGACCGTTTGATGGATGCCTCTCCTTTACCTTCTGTCTCTGACCCCCCTGTAGTGCCTGATTCAGCTGTCCATCCCCTCCCGAGGCGACAAAAACCCGTGTCTGTTTCGTCTGAGACTTCTAAGTTTCCAGCCACCAAATCCAATGCAGACAAGTCCGTGAGGAGCAGTCATTTGTCCTTGCACCCTAATATCAAACGTGTGCCTTCATCTTCCCAACCGCATAATGGAAAGGTTGGGGCTCCTATCATTAGCAGGTAACGTTCCATTCTGATATCCTGCAATGGAACTGTAAGGGTCTTCGCTCTAGGTCTGAGCAACTAAAAGTTCTGATTCATGACTTTGATCCAGGTTTTGTTTGCCTCCAGGAGACCATGTTGGGCTCTGAGGTATACAATCCTGGATTGAATTACGTCTTTCAGGGGTCTCCCCCTCCGCCAGGTAATTGGGCGCATGGGGGTGCAGCAATAATTGTTCACAGGTCCTTGCAGCACTCCTTGGTTCAGTTGCAGACAACTCTTCAAGCTGTTGCTGTTACAGTTGTATTGGAATATTCACTCACGGTATGCACCTTGTATCTTCCACCTCGTGGTGGTTTCAGTAAGCAGGACATCGAAGACTTAATCCGTCAGCTTCCTGCTCCCTTCCTCCTTCTTGGGGACTTTAACACCCATAATCCACTGTGGGGTGGTACAATTTGGGATGTTGGTGGGAGGATTATGGATGACATACTCCAATCGTATAATATTTCGGTTTATAATGATGGCTCTGTGACTTACCATAATGTCTGTAGCGGAGCTTCCTCCGCTATTGACTTGAGCTTGTGTTCTCCTTCCATCCTTATGGATTTTCACTGGTCAGTAAACCCTTTTCTGCATGGAAGCGACCATTACCCAATCCATTTAAAGTATGTGAAAAATGTCCCTGCTTATTCCTCTCCTAGGTGGAGGGAGCGGGAGGCTGATTGGTTGAATTATAAAAATGGTATACTTCTGGCTAGGCCTTTCGAGTCCTTCTCTAGTCACTTGGAAGCCTATGATTATTTTGTTACTGCAATTATGGGCAGTGCCCGTGAGGCCATCCCTATGTCGAAAGGTAAACCGCATCGACCTGCGGTCCCCTGGTGGAATAAAACCTGTGCCATACTAAGGAAAATTACGAGGAAATGTTATCGGCGTTACAAGACCAGTGGCTCAGCTGCCATGCGCCAAATTTACCAGCGTGCCATGGCAAATCAACGTCGCTACTTTCGAAAGGCTAAGCGGGACTCTTGGATATCTTACATCAACGGCATTAACTCCAAGACCCCCTCTAGGGTTATATGGAGGAAAATTAGAAAGCTTTCAGGCAAATTCATCCCATCCCCCACTCCGACATTGAAAATAGGTGGCGACCTCCTTACTGATCCTGCTGAGGTTGCGGAGACCTTAGGGAGGCATTTTGCTGATGTCTGCAAGTCTTCTCTAATATCAGGGAATGGTATTCCTGACATGCCTCCACCTTCTTCATCTTCTTGCAATGCTGCCTATAATGCTCCATTCACACTCAGGGAACTGGAAGACGTGTGGTCATCGTTTACCTCTACGTCTCCAGGTGAGGACAACATCCTCTATTCAATGCTCACAAATTTGCCTGTTGTGGCTACAAAGTTCCTCTTAAAGATTATTAACAAAATTTGGGAAACGGGCATTTTCCCTGCCAGTTGGAGAGTTTCCCCTCATTATCCCCATCAGCAAGCCAAACAAAAATCCTCTTTTGGCTACCTCCTATAGGCCTATCGCACTTACAAGCTGTGTTTGTAAGATGATGGAAAAGCTAGTTAATGCAAGGTTGATGTGGTACTTAGAATCCGAAAAGCTGCTTTCTCCTTACCAGTTTGGGTTTCGGAAGAACCGTTCGACACTAGACCCCCTTCTGATCCTCTCAAATAATATCCAGCAAAGCTTTGCCAACCATTGTCAGACTATTGGGGTGTTTTTTGACCTTGAGAAAGCGTACGACACAACCAGGCACACTAGTATTCTTCTTCAGCTGTCTCGATATGGAATTGAGGGAAATATGTTTTGTTTTATCCGCTCCTTCTTGTCGGAATGCTACATTAAGGTTCGTGTCGGAAATGTTGTATCCAGTCCTTATAGGCAAGAGGAGGGTGTTCCCCAAGGCAGCATTCTTAGTGTCACCTGTTTTGCAGTGGGTATCAATGGTGTTCTCGATCAGATTTCCCGCCCTGTGCTGGGCTCCCTATATGCTGATGATTTGGCAATTTGTGTGTCCGGCTACGATGCAGTTGAGATTAGTCATCACTTGCAAAAGTCCATAAATACTATTTGTCGTTGGGCTGATGATAATGGTTTTTGCTTTTCACCTTCCAAGACTGTTGCAGTCCGCTTCACTAGAAGCACACGCCAGGAGGTTATCCCACACTTAAAGTTAAATGATGACATCATCCCTTTTGAGAAGGAGGTTAAGTTTCTGGGCATGATCTTTGACTCTCGTCTCTCTTGGTCACAGCACATTTATTATCTGAAGCTTAAAGTTAAGAAATCATTGAATATCCTTAGAGTGGTCTCTAGTCTTCATTGGGGTGCAGATAGGAACTCTCTTATCAAGCTCTATAACTCTTTATGCCGATCACAGATTGACTACGCTTGCCAAATTTATTCCTCTGCCTGTAAGACTAAACTTCATGAGCTTGATGTGCTCCACAATACGGGTCTACGAGTGTGCTCTGGTGCCTTCCGCACTTCCCCTGTGGGGAGTTTATACGTAGATACAGACCAGCTTCCTCTGGACTTACGTAGGCATGAGTTAGGGCTTCGCTACATTGTGCGAATCAAGAGCAGTCGTTACACCAATCCTCGTGTTGATGTTCTGTTGCAATGTGACTCGTCAAAGTTCCGTGGCCCAAGAGCCTCTATACCTTTTCAGATTCGTATGCTACCTGTGGGTGATGCATCACTGAGGGAGCAAAAGATTGAACCAGTAAGCTACAGCAATCTTCCTCCTTGGCTCATTCCGAAACCTAATGTGTGTGTCCCAAAACCATATGTAGGAAAACCTCTTCGGATGCAGAAATTAAATCGAAGTTTTTGCTCCATGATCTCCTCCACAGGGATTCAGTAAAGTTGTATACAGATGGCTCAAAGTCACAACTTGGTGTAGGTTTTGCTGTTGTCCATAAAGGGGGTGTACGCATTGGACGGCTTTCAAACAATGCCTCTGTTCTTACTGCTGAACTAACTGCTATCGAGAAGGCTCTTGAAGTGGCTTACTCAATGCCGGGAAAGACGTTTACAATATATTCAGACTCCTACGGAAGCTTGACCGCCATTAAGCAGTTTAATACATTCCATCCTATAATAAGGAAGATTCAGTCTTGGCTTTGGCGCCTGGCTGCAAAGTATAAATTGGTTTTGTTCTGCTGGATACCGTCTCATGTTAATCTTTATTGGAACGAGTTCGCTGATAAAGAGGCAAAATCCGCATGTTCTCTTCCTTCTGTAGGGTATAATAAGGTTCCCTATTCTGATATGAAGACCGTTATCCATAACTTTGTTTGGTCTGAGTGGCAGGCGAGATGGGCTTCCCCCTCCCTGGCCAATAACTCGAAGTATAAAGAGATCCGGCCTTCGGTCTATGCCTGGTCATCCTCTTCTCAAGCTTGTCGGGGTTTTGAGACGAGGCTGACTAGGCTGCGAATTGGCCATACGCGTTTGACTCATGGGTTCCTACTGGACCGAGGGGTCCCACCTCAGTGTGACATCTGTCATGTCACAATAACTTGCAGACATATTTTATTGGACTGTCCGACCTACGCCCGTTCTCGAGTGAAATTTTTAACAAATAGGAGAGCCCTATCAGTTGTTTTAGGTAACAGGGCAAATGTTTCTAGCCTTATGGCGTTTTTAAATGAGACAGGGCTGTACTACAAGCTATGATTAGTGTTGTCATAGTTATGTTTTAGGGCTTGCGGTCTACATCTGTCTTCATTTTACCTACGATTTTGTATAATTATTGTATAGTAGTTTTCCCCATTTTTAAACTCACTCTTTTAAACCATCATCTTTCATACTTCACTCATCAAAGCGCTGAATGACCTCTCAGGTCCCAGTGCTTGGCCTTCGGCCTAAACTTCATATTCCATTCCATTCCATTCCACCTCTCTAGGGACTCTGTCAAAGGCCTTTTCCAAATCAACAAAAACAAAATACAGTTCCCTTTTCTTTCCAATATATTTTTCCTGAAGCTGTCGAACAATGAATATGGCATCAGTGGTCCCCCTGCCTGGCATAAACCCAAACTGCATCTCATCGATATTCACTCTTTCTCTAATCATACCTTCTAGAACTCTCTCCATTACTTTCATTATCTGATCTACAAGCTTTATACCTCTGTAATTTCCCTTCTCCAGGGCATCACCCTTCCCTTTGTACACATTTACAATTACACTCTTCAGCCAATCATCTGGAACAACACACTCATATATAATCATACTTATCAGGTCAGTGACTAACCTCACCCCAGTATCTCTTGAGGCCTTCAACATTTCAGCAGTCAACCCAGACACACCTGCCACCTTCCCCACCTGCATCCTGCCTATTGCCTCACTCACAGTAGCAGCGTCAATCAAGGGCCAAGGCCCAAACACTGGATCAGCTGGCTCCAAATCTTCTCTATCCAAATCAAACTCCTCATTCAACAACCGGCTATAATGCTCTCTCCATGCATCTTTAATATCCTTACTGTTCACCACTACCCTTCCATCATCATTCTTCACACACTGCTCACCTACAATGTCCCGATTATCCCTCTTCACCTGATTTGCCACCCTAAAAATCATATTTTTCCTTTCTCCATGATTTAGATTATCAAGTAAAAGTCTCTGTGACTCAGACTTTGCCCTGTATACCTCTCTTCTAGCCCTGCGCTTGGCAGCCAAGTACTCCTCCCTGTTACCACCCTTCTTCCATTCCCGGAAAAGCCTTCTTTTCTCCTTAACTGCAGCTTCTACATCCTCATTTCTTTTTCTAGTTACTTTATGTCTTGGTGTTTTTTTTTTTTTAAAGGTTTGTAGCTTTATTAACTACAGGCACCACAAGGCGCCGCTGGATACATCCTCATCCCACCACCAAGTTACTTTATGTCTTGGTGGGTCTCTTGTCCAACCACATATTGCATCAGTAACTCTCAAGAGGTTGTTCTTAAGGGCTCTATACTGTTCATTAACGCCTCTATCTACGGCTTCCTGTTCAGCCACCACTCTCCTCATCTCACTGTATAAGGCATCCCTTACTGATTGGTTTCCCAGCTTCCATATTTTCCTCCTAGGTACATATGTCCTCCTTCTCATCACTCGTTCCTTAAGCACCATGTCACAAATCAACAGTTTGTGCTGCTGCACACACTCCTCGCTTCCTATAACTTTAACATCCCTCACTAATCTCCT
>JAGKTI010036945.1:0-10988 GCA_018397915.1 Birgus latro
TCTTTTGTCTTTCTTTCCTTCCTTTCTCTTTTGTCTTTCTTTCCTTCTTTCTTTCCTCTTCCTTCTGTCTACGAGTGATTCTGCACTGAGTGACAAGCCAGATGGTTTTCTGTACACCAGGAAACCATTTACTACACTGGGTGGTAACCATATAACAGAATTATGGCACCTGGTGGTGTAGTCGGTAATTAAGGCTTTCCAGTCGGATTGGGCAGGTTTATATCCAAGGGGTGGTTGGGGTTTATTGCTCACGTAATGCCACTCAGGTATGAGCAAGGCTGGTCGCTGTCATCTTAAATGTCAGGACCAACTTGCCTAGCCCCGGGCTCCTATGCTTCTCATAGGGCAACACAGAATTAGATGATGTTGATGGTACAGTAAAAGTCCTTTTATTTGACCACCAATAATCCGATTATCCCAATACTCCAAATTTTTTGAAGGGGTGCCGAAATCCCCCTAGCGGCGGGGAGTGGAAGCAGGCGGGGAGGACGGCACTCACCCGCCATTTTCAGTTTATACCTGTGCCCAGTCTGACGCTCTTCCAATAATTCCACTCAACTTTCGAACCATTAAGTGACTACAACAAAGTAGCAGTGGCTCCCACATCATCTACTAGTTGCGGTGGAAAGAAAACTGCTAAACAAAAATATGTGACACTAATATCGTTATCGTTTTTGAAGGCTCCAACATGCTTGCATGCGTCGGCCTTGGTCACCTAATGGCGGCTGTCCATGCTGCTCGATCTTTGGCAGCCTCCCTGTTCAATCCCTTAACCCTGAGGTCAAACTTAATGACCTCGTCCCATGTCTTTCTCGGTCTACCCCTCACAACCCCTCCCCCAGTATTAACACTTCTCACCCTCTGCACCCAATTATCATCCCCTATCCTCTCCACATGTCCAAATCACCTCAGCCTACCTCTCCTCATCACAACACCAATATACTCCAGTCCCATCCTACCTCTCAACTCTTCCATCGTAAACCCAGCCCCCCCCAGGCCTTGCACGCAGGGACGCATTGCACATCCACCTAATCATTGTCATTTCTGTACGTTTAAGCCTGCGAATATTCTCTTCCTTTACTGCCCAGATCTCACTACCATACAGCATCACACTCCTAACTCATGTTGCATACAAAGACCCCTTAGCACGTAAGGAGAGTCCTCTCAATGTCAGGAGAGGCAACAGCTCCCTGAACTTCTTCCAACCGCTTCTCACCCTAGCAACCGAGCTAGCTCCAGCCCCACCTCCGGCACATAACATGTCTCCCAAATAACAAGACTCTTCCACACACTCAAGAGACTCATCAGCAAGTTCAATCCTTTCACACCTAACAATCTCCATCTGCTCTCCCCGACACACCGCACACATAAAATCAGCATTATCTCGCAGTCTACCTCTAATACCACTACATCTCTTGTGCACCCATTTATCACAAACTTCCCACACCTTTGTGGCAAACTGCACATAAATTCAAGGTGATAATATAAGCTGAGTGTGGTGAAGAAGGTTGGAATATAATAGAAGACTTTAGCATTGTGGCCTCAACAGTCTTGAATGTTGTGGCAGCTAAGGATAAATTGATGAAGTTTATGGCAGTGGTCACTGGTTAGGTCAGGAAAACTATGAAATGGCCATAATTGAAAAGACATAACACATCATCATCATCATCTGGACCTCCTTTCCCACCCTAGTGCAGGGTGAGGAGTACCAACGTCCAGGCAGCCCAAGAGTGCCCAATCCATTGGGCCATGCTTCCATTCACTCATCATTCAAGTCCCCGGAATCCTGGCTCTATCTGATACACCAAAAAACTTTCACCACATTCTGTAGCTTCACATAAACTTATCCGATAGTGCCAATCCAAATGCTGTCATGTTAAGAGGGGTGCCGAATCCCTGATCATGCACCTCTTCTCACAACATTCATCCATCCAGCTCAATCTCTTGTTAGTCCTTAGCCTCGCTGACTTCCATATCTCTCCTCCTTACACACTTATCCACCATATCCCTCCACCTTCTTCTTGCCCTACCTTGCCATCTCCCTCCTTCAAATTCTTTCAGATATACCTTTTTCTTCACTCTGTTATTATCCACTCTTTCCGCATGACCATACCATCTCAGTACACTTTGATTCTGGTGTCCACAGACATCCTCATTCCGCATCTTTCATGAATCACAGTATTTCGTATCAAATCCACTCTCTGTACTCCACACACATTCCTCAGCTGTCCCATCTCCATGCTATCACTCTTGACTTTTCATTTTCATGCGACATCATAGTCTCACATCCATATGTTAGAGCTGGCACTAACACTTCTTCCTGTAAGACTTAACACCCGATTAAATATTCATTGCAGATGAGACTGGGCTTTACTGGCTGTGTCTCCCAACTTGCACCCTGGCCGGGCATGGAGAGAAGGCCGCAGGTAGATTCAAAATGAACAAAAAGAGGATCACAGTCTTGTTATGTGCCAATGCTTCTGGGAAATGTAGGTGCAAGCTGCTTGTTGTTGGAAAATACAGTAATTCCCCGATATATGATACCCCTAGATGTGATACCCCAGCTTAGCAATGGGGGTACAAATACTACCAAACCCCGTTACACAATGGCCGAGCCCCAGTTTAACGATGGGCCCTCTAACGTCGTGTCCACAGGTGATAGGCCAAAATTTTGAATTGTGTGCTTGTGCAGGCCCCACAGCCATCGCTTACTCCATGCTCACCCATATCGTTCTTCTCGCACAGGCCATCTCAGAGTAAGGAACTCTCTTACGCTGACCCACCACGCATCGTAACTGTGTACGAGCAGTGCCGTGAATAGAGCAGTGATACTAACCGTGTGTGGAGTTCAATGTTGTGTGAATTTTAGCCTAAATAAGTGTGATCATGTCTGGCAAGGGTGCTGCATGTGGTGGGGCTAGTGGTGGTGCTAGTGGAGGCCTTAGTCTGGGTGGTAAGCAGCTAGTGTTGGTACTGGTGATGTTCCTGCAAAGCGTGTGCATAAAACTGTGTCTCTTGAAGTAAAGCTAGATATTCTTAAGCGCCACGACAAAGGCGAAGGTGTGTGTGCTATTGCCTCGGCTCTCCACCAGGCCCAGTAGACTGTCTCAGGAGGCCATTAAAGCTGCTGCTGGGGAGGTTGCAACCTTATCCGCCTTCCGTATCACCCACTAGAGAGAACCTGGGATGGAGGAGCTGGAGCGGATGATGTTCACGTGGGCGGAGGATCAGAAATGGTGGAAGGCACTCATGAGCCAGGCAGTTATTTGCACTAAGGCTCTCGCTGTGGTATGAAATCAAGGTGAGGCATGATCTTGATGATAGCAAGACCTTCAAGGCGAGCCATGGGTGGTTTGACAGGTTCAAGAGGCGAGCTAATCTCCACCATGTGAAGATGCACGGTGAGGCGGCGAGTGCAGATATGGGGGCAGCATTTTCTTACAAACTGAAGCGCATCGTCACGGAAGGTGTCCACAATGTGAAGCAGGTCTTGAATTTTGATGAGACTGAGCTCTTTTGGAAAAGAATGCCTTCCAAGACATATCTTGCAACAGAGGAAAACTCTATGTCAGGATTCAAGCCCTCGAAGGACCGGCTGACACTCCTGCTGGGGGCAGTGCGAGGGTGACCTCAAGTTGAAGCCAGTTCTTGTCTACCACTCCGAGAACCCCAGGGCTCTGTTGGGGTATGTTAAAGAGAACCTTGGGGTGATTTGGAAGTCAAACAAGAAGTCCTGGCTGACTTCCGTATCTGTTCGTCATATTTCCCTACATGTCAACAAGTGGGTTGGTGGAGGGTTAGTGCCCCTCCCTGTAAAACAAATAACTCAAAGTCAAATGGCCACCCCTTATGGGATTATGGCATCTGGCAATAGATAGATAGATAGATATTTTCGCTCATCCCTCTCTCATGTCCTGAAGGGGTATGCCTGGTGGGAAAATTTGGTAAACAGATTTCTTGTGGTGGTAGACAACGTCCTAGCCACCCTCCCGCAATGAAGGAATGGGCAAGCAACGTAGAGGTGGTGTTCCTGCCCCCCATCTCCATGTCCTTGTTGCAGCCAATGGACCCAGGGGTGATCACTGCATTCAAAGCGTATTACCTCCACTGCACTATGCAACAGTTGGTGGGGGCCTGTGACAGTGATGATAGGACAACAGTGCAGCAGTTCTGGAAGGGCTACAATATACCCCACTCCCTAGAGAACATCACTGCAGCGTGGCCTGAGGTTAGCCAGGCCACCATGAATGATGTGTGGTGGAAGCTGTGGCCCAGAGTGCGTGCATTCTTTCACTGGCTTTCCTGAGAGCGTGCAAGCTCTGCCAGTGCAGTGTGTGCGGCAGGACATAGTGGAATTGTCACATGAGGTGGGCTTCAGGGAGGTCTGTGAGGATGATGTGGAGGAGGTCCTGGAAAGCCACAGGAGGAGCTCAGCAACGAGGAGCTCCTCAATATGGAGATTCAGCAGGCGTACCAAGAGGCACAGGAGGAGGTCATCCTTGAAGAGTGAGTTCTAAATATAACAATCCTGAGGGAGATGCTAACGAAGCTGGACGGAATAATTGCGCTGATGGGCACATATGACCTTCTCCCAGGACGAAGCAGGGATGCAGCTGATCAGCTGGAGGAGGGAATGAAGGTGTACAGGACGATGCTGGAGGAGTAAAGGGTGGCCAAGCAGACAACAATCACTGCCGTCTTCAAACAAGCCTCCACCACGCCAGCAAGCCACAAAGGATCTCCCCAGCCCTTGATGAGCAGAGCATCTCCCTAGCCTTCAACCAGCAGAGCATCTCCCCAGCCTACAACCAGCAGAGCATCTCCCTAACTTCAACCAGCAGAGCATCTCCCCAACTTCAACCAGCAGAGCATCTCCCCAGCCTTCAATCAGCAGAGCATCTCCCCAGCCTTCAACCAGCAGAGCATCTCCCCCACCATCAACCAGTAGAGAAACACCCAGGGTTTCCTCCCACCGAGGATGTGCTCGGCCTGTAGTGCTGGGCCTAACCTCCAGCCAGTCCCCGTCTCATGTGTCACCTGTGTCTCCACTTAGGCACTTTGCCACTCCATTGCTGCCTTCATCGCCCCAGCCTCCATCTCCCTCACCACTTTGGCCAATGTCTCTGTCTTCCTCGCCACGACGTGAGCCTCTGCAACTGACTCCATCGCTACCTCATCCGTCATTGCAGCAGTCTCCCTCGCCACCTTACTGGTCATAGCAGCTGTCTCTCTCACCACTTCTTCTGTCATAGCATTGCACTCCATCACCACCCCCCAGAGCCATCGCATCGCACCTAATCGCCACTGCATGAGCCATCGCATTGCACCACATTGCCACTGCCTAAGCCATCGCATCACACCCCATTGCCACTGCCTGCCCCATCACAACGCACTCCATCACCACCCCCAGAGCCAGTGCATCAGTCTCCCTCTACGACCATCCCACCTCGCCACGCTTCCACCCCTTCTGGCTCTCCCATAGAGATAGGGTTTGAGGGCTTTGAGGATGATGATTGAGTGGTAGGGAGCACTACATGTCCTCTAGCCTCAGGGAGGAGGAGGGATAGCAAGGATGATGACCGGGACCGGACATGGACTTACAAGAAGTGATGAGAGGTGTTTGATATTTTCTAACCTGTTCCTTATGATTTTAAGGCTATGTTTGTTGGTTTCAGTGAGTTATTTACAAGTGTTAGGCTTAGGTTAGCTTCCTTGACAGCTGTTAGGCCATTTAGATTGGATTTAAACTTTTTTGGGCTCATTTGGGTGGGTTTTGGGCTTGGTTTGGGGGGAAACCCAAGGCTGGAAAGCTCCACATTATAGGCTAAAAGTACCCCGATATATAGTACCCCGCCTAACGATGGGGTTTTGCCTAACCAAATTACATTGTTAAACCAGGGTATGCCTATGCATATATATAAATATATATGAGGGTGTAGAAGCCGCAGTTAAGGAGAAAAGGCTTTTCCGGGAATGGAAGAAGGGTGGTAACAGGGAGGAGTACTTGGCTGCCAAGCATAGGGCTAGAAGGGAGGTATACAAGGTGAAATCTGAGTCACAGAGACTTTTACTTGATAATCTAAATCATGGGGAAAGGAAAAATACGATTTTTAGGGTGGCCAATCAGGTGAAGAGAGATAATCAGGGCATTGTAGGTGAGCAGTGTGTGAAGAATGACGAAGGAAGGGTAGTGGTGAACAGTGGGGATATTAAAGATGCATGGAGAGAGCATTATAGCCGGTTGTTGAATGAGGAGTTTGATTGGAATAGGGAAGGTTTGGAGCCAGCAGATCCAGTGTTTGGGCCTTGGCCTTTGATTGGCGCTGCTACTGTGAGTAAGGCAATAGGCAGGATGCGGGTGGGGAAGGCGGCAGGTGTGTCTGGGTTGACTGCTGAAATGCTGAAGGCCTCAGGAGATACTGGGGTGAGGTTAGTCACTGACCTGATAAATATAATTATATATGAGTGTGTTGTCCCACATGATTGGTTGAAGAGTGTAATTGTAAATGTGTACAAAGGTAAGGATGATGCCCTGGAAAGGGGAAATTACAGAGGTATACAGCTCTTAGATCAGATAATGAAAGTAATGGAGAGAGTTCTAGAAGGCATGATTAGAGAAAGAGTGAATATTGATGAGATGCAGTTTGGGTTTATTCCAGGCAGGGGGACCACTGATGCCATATTCATTGTTCGACAGCTTCAGGAAAAATATATTGGAAAGAAAAGGGAATTGTATTTTGTTTTTGTTGATCTGGAAAAGGCCTTTGACAGAGTCCCTAGAGAGGCGGTGAAGTGGGCGATGAGAAAGCTAGGGGTTGGAAGAGTGGGATTAAGGGTTATGGCCATGTATGTGGGTGCTCGCACCCAAGTAAAAGTGAATGGAGTTTTGAATGATGAGTTTTCTGTGAATGCTGGTGTGCATCTGGTGTCAGTTTTGAGTCCCTTGTTGTTTATCATTTTACTTGAAGCCCTCTCACATGACTTCAGAGGTGGACTCCCGTGGGAGATGTTGTATGCTAATGATTTGGTGTTGATTGCAGAGAATGAAAAGGAGGCGGAGGAAAGATTTAAGAAGTGGAGAGATGGTATGGGGCACAAGGGCTTAAGGGTAAATGCAGATAAAACAAAAGTGATGATATTTAGGGTTTATGGCGGTACAATCAGAGGAGAGGGAGAGTGGCCATGTGCAGTTTGCCACAAAGGTGTGGGAAATAATTCCATCTTGTGCAGTGTTTGTGATAAATGGGTGCACAAGAGATGTAGTGGTATTAGAGGTAGACTACGAGATAATGCTGATTTTATGTGTGCGGCGTGTCGGTGAGGGCAGGTAGAGATTGTTAGGCATGAAAGGATTGAACTTGCTGGTGAGTCTCTTGAGTGTGTGGAAGAGTTTTGTTATTTGGGAGACATGTTATGTGCCAGAGGTGGGGCTGGAGCTAGGTCGGTTGCTAGAGTGAGAAGTGGTTGGAAGAAGTTCAGGGAGCTGTTGTCTCTCCTGACATTGAGAGGACTCTCCTTACGTGCTAAGAGGTCTTTGTATGCAGCATGTGTTAGGAGTGTGTTGCTGTATGGTAGTGAGACCTGGGAAGTAAAGGAAGAGGATATTCGCAGGCTTAAACATACAGAAATGACAATGATTTGGTGTATGTGCAGTGCGTCCCAGCGTGCAAGGCCTGGGGGGGCTGGGTTTACGATGGAAGAGTTGAGAGGTAGGATGGGACTGGAGTGTATTGGTGTTGTGATGAGGAGAGGTAGGCTGAGGTGCTTTGGATATGTGGAGAGGATGGGGGATGGAATTGGGTGCAGAAGGTGAGAAGTGTTAATATTGGGGGAGGGGTAGACCGAGACAGACATGGGATGAGGTCATTAAGTGTGACCTCAGGGTTAATAGATTGAACAGGGAGGCTGCCAAAGATCGAGCAGCATGGAGAGCCGCCATTAGGTGACCAAGGCCGACACATGCAAGCATGTTGGAGCCCTCAAAAACAAAATGCGAAACGAAACGATATATTTATATATACATATATATATATTTATATGATATATATATATATATAAGAAATCCCTCCATTATTCGGATGTCCAATACTCGGACATACTCACTATTCGAATATTGTGGGCTGCCCAACCCCCAAAATGCCAAAAAATTCGAAAAAAATTGAAAAAGTTTCGATTTTTTGGGACAGCGTCAGTTTGACTTTCCCGCGCGTGCCGATCGGCTGTGTTTACGCGCGTGGCGCCTCTCTGTCGGTCGCCATTACCCACTCAGTTGCTGCCTCGTGAACACTTCCGACAATGGCGGCCGAAGTGATTGCTTTTGTGGTGATACCCTACCTCCTACAGTGCTTGATACTGCTTTTCACCTTCTTCATCATGTGTGTGATGATGGCCCCGCCTCCTGAGAAGAGGAAGAAAGTGGTTCTGACTCTGGAGAAGAAAAGGGAAGGGTATTGGAAAAGATGGACGCCGGGTGGCCGACATCACGGATTCATCATGAATTCAATCTCCCTCGCTCCACCTTGTTTGATATCAAGAAGTCCCGAGACAAACTACAGCAGTACATGGCTGATTTCGCTTCGAAGACCAAACGAAACGTGGAGAGGAAGGTGATGTTTAGTCCTAAGTATGCAGACATCGACCGATCCACGCTGATTTGGTATCAACAACAACGTGCCGCAGGTGTGTTGGTACATGGAATGGAGCTGAAAGCTGCTGCTGAGAAGTTCAGGCTCCAGGACTCGTCACTACCACACGGGAATTTACTGTTATGTACAGTGCAGTGAAGTGATGTGATCCCAGTTATGCAGAAAAAAACGTTGTGGAAAGTGTTGGTGAAAAGTGCTGGTGATTGTAAATTGCTAAGGTTGTGTGGTGCAATTTCTTTGTGTCAAAGTCTGAGATGATAGAGCGAGTTATAGACGGCGGCTTCTTTTTCGTAAGTGCCCTAACTTCACCAAAATTCCTTGTTTTGTTCTTTCCATATCATTAATCTCATGCATAAACTGTGTGCAAGATGATTTCCATAATGATTTTTGTGTCTAACCTGTTTTCATCATGCTGTAAATGTGTTAAAAAATTACCAAAAATGTTAATCATAATTTCCTGCTTGCAATTTAATTTTTTCATGCATGGTTCTTATGTGCACTAGCTAGGAAAAAGTTGGAAGCCAGTGAATTTCATATTCGGTCATAACCTAACCTAACCTAACCTATGATTACCATAAAGATTTTCATGCCTAACCTGTTTTCATCATGCTGTAAATGTGTTAAAAAATTACAAAAAATGTTAATCATAATTTCCTGCTTGCAATTTAATTTTTTCATGCACGGTTCTTAAGTGCATTAGCTAGGAAAAAGGTGGAAGCCAGTGAATTTCATGTCCGGTCCTAACCTAACCTAACCTAACATTGTGTTAATCATAATTTCCTGCTTGCAATTTAATTTTTTCATGCATGGTTCTTAAGTGCACCAGCTAGGAAAAAGGTGGAAGGCAGTGAATTTCATGTTCGGTCCTAACCTAACCTAACCTAACCTAAGCTAACCATTTTTCTGGTAGCAATTTACATCATTTACTGTATTTGATGCTTTGTATCCAATAATTTAGTGCATAAAATGTGAGAAAAGATGATTTCCATGTCAGATACTTACGTATACTGCTTTGTATCCAATAATTTAGTGCATAAAATGAGAAAAGATGATTTCCATGTCAGATACTTACTTATACTATGCTGGCAAGTTCTGAGCACCTATGACTCACTCACCTCTAAATCATCATTTTTTGGTTAAAATTCAATAAATTCATGCTATGTGTGCATTATTTATGTGAAAAGGGACCTAAATAAGTGCTATACATGTCCAGTAGGGAGGTAGGAAGGTAGTTTTCTGATTTAGTTAGGTTAGGGTCATGAAAAACCAGTGCTGGAGCTTCAGGACCAATATCCGGACAAAACCAATATTCGGACATGCCTTTGCTTCTATTACATTGGATACTGGAGGGATTACTGTATATTCATATATGTATCTCATCCTCATCCTTGGCCTCCTCCTCCCTCTCCCCCCCTCCATCTCACTCCCATACACTCTTCTCGTCAGTGTCTCACTCTCCATCCTCTCCACATAGCCAAACCACCTTAATGTATTTCTCCTAACGATTCCTATCACATCCACATCCACACAACAATGCTCCTTCTCTTCCTCATTTGTCAGAGTCTCTCTCCATGTGACATCTCAAAGGCTCTTGATCGAGTCTGGCATAAATCTTTAATTTCTATACTGCCCTCTTATGGTTTCTGCCCTTCTATCTGTGCCTTCATCTCTAGCTTCCTTTCTGGTCGTTCTATAGCCACTGTTGTAGACAGCCACCGTTCTTCTCCTAGATCTATCAACAGAGGTGTTCCTCACGGCTCTGGTCTATCACCAACTCTCTTCCTTTTATTCATCAATGACCTTCTAAGCTGTCCATCTAACCCTATCCACTCATACGCTGATGATTCCACCCTTCACCTTTCCATTCGGTTCCTGCAACGCCCATCTCAGCAGTTACTTCAACAAACTTGGGATGAGGCTATGGCACACCTAATGTCTGACTTGGCTCGTATCTCTGACTGGGGAAAAATAATCTTGTTATTTTTAAAGCATCAGAAACTCAGTTCTTTCACCTATCAACTAGACAAAACCTTCCAAAGGAGTACCTGCTGATGTTTAATAATGTTCCGCTCGTTTCTACATCATCCTTGAACATGCTTGGGGTTTCATTCCCTCGGGATTTACCTTGGAAAGAACATATTACGTCTCTTGTGAAATCTGCTTCCAAGAGATTAGGTGTGCTAAGCCGACTCCTAACCTTCTTTACCCCTACACAGATGTTAACTTTATACACGGGTTTTATTCGCGCATTTGGAGTACAACTCCCATATGTGGGGAGGATCCCCACATACAGCCCTTCTCATTAGGGTGGAGTCAATGGCTTTCCATCTCATTAACTCTCCT
>JAGKTI010036946.1:0-10988 GCA_018397915.1 Birgus latro
TGAATTAGGAACAAATGGCTTCAGAAAATTTGTTGAGCGCATACAAAGTGTTGGTTATGAATGCTAAAGATGAATGTAGTGCTGGAAGGGTGATGTCTAGCAAAAAAGAAACAGCTTGGTGGGATACAGATGATAACTCCTGTGCTAAATAAAATCGCTAATCACTGACAAGATTTAAATGCCAAAGCTCAATAAACACTGTGAAAGGGTTACTATCAACCCTCTGACTGCGTATGGCTTCTAATTGATGAAAAAAATCGTCTGAAGTATGTGAGGATGTATGTGAAAAAAAAAATATATATATGACTTATTGTAACACACGAAAGACGAAACCATAGAAGTTCTCTTATTTCTCTGGGTGACTTTGAATTACTGAGCCCTTTTCTATCCCATTTTTGGCGACAGCGGTGGCGGTGATGGCGGTGGCTGTAGTGGTAATGACGACACGAAGATGATAATGATGATGGATTGCCCGCACAGCATATTATTCTCTCTCTCTCTTCCTTTTTATGTTAAAGCGTTGATTTTCCCCTATTGTTCCCTCGAATTTGTACTCCCCCGCCCCCTTCTCTCTCACTCTAACAGTCTCCTAAAATACTGGAGACCAATTTCCCGTGTGAGCTTAAAGTCTCACCTTGGGGACCTTGCACAGTTCCCTCTACCAGCTTCCTCCCCTTCTCACTCCCTCCTCCTCTATCTCCTCCCCCTACCAGTCCTCCCCTCCCATTTCCCCCTCCCTTCCCCTCCCCTCCCTTCCCTTTTCTCATCTCCCTCCACGTGTTCGTTTTCCTTATTCCTTTCCGCTGCTCACCCCAATTCTATCTTCACAGTCTCACCGTTCTTTTCCTGTATTTCATCGTTCTCGTCTCTCTTAAACTTTCTTCTATTTTCATGTCAATTATTATTTTTTTCCTTTACTCCTTGCTTCACAATCTGTTTCACAATACTGTACTTAATTTTTCTAGTTTCTCTTCTACTTGTGTCCGGCTTTCCACACCCGTTTTCTCTAACACCACTCTTCATTTTTTATAATCTCCTCCCACATTTTTTTTCTTTTTCTTCTTTTGCCGTCCTCTAATCACCTCGTTATAAAAGCTAAATATGGTCTCTTCACTTCACAGTCTTAAGTACTGAATAAAATATCGTGTTAGCATGACTGAAGAGAATACATCCACATCCTCCTCTTTTACAGCACTTAGAGATGGTCAAATCCAAGGTGTGTCCTTAATCGTGTAATTCGCTCACTCACTCACTCACGACACCATTTTTTAAAATATGAAATACGGAAACTTGCCACCAAAGAATTTTAAGAGTGTCCCACCTATGGGATGCGTGCTGCGGGGTGGGGGGGAATCGCTGTCTGATGTGCGTGTGTGTGCATCTGGGATGTGTCTAAGGTGCGTAATGTGTTCATCTGGATTGTGTCTGGGGTGTATCTAAGATGCGTGTGGTGTTCATCTGGGGTGTATCTAAGGTGCCTGGGGTGTGCATTTGGGGTGTCTGGAGTATATCTAAGGTGCGTTGATGTGTATCTGGGGTCGGCCTCGAAAATATCTAAGGAGTATGTGGTGTGCGTGTGGTGTGTGTCTGGGGTCTGTTTGACGGGGATGCACAAAAACATAGGACACCTTCTGGGATGTACTGGGGTAGAGGATACACCTGGATACATGTCAGACAGACAATCACTACCATATAAACATATACGCGCTTCATAAATATACTGATATCCCCAAAGGGAAAAGGAAGCACGAAATTTACACACGAAATTTCCCAGCTGCTCACGTGTGTTTACTTCTTCAGGAAGAGGAGCAGAGGTGAAAGTAGAAGAGCAGACGGGAAACTGGTTTGCAATATTTTAGGAGTCGGTTAGATGGAAGGAGGTAGGAAGGGGAAGGAGAGAAAGGGAACTGGATGAGAAAGTACATAGCTGACGATGAGGAGAAATGCAAGCGATGTAATGGTTAAGTTGTAGAAGAAATTAAATGTACGGTATTACAATGTTAAATTATTGTTGTTATTATTATTATTATTATTATTAATATTATTATTATTATAATTACTGATGTTGTTACTGTTGTTATCATCATCAATAATTATAAAAGTATTGCTGAAAAAAGTGTACGTCAAAACGAAACCCAACAACAATAAAATAAAGGAAACAAATAGGGACAATCCCCTTCCCCTAAACAATGCAAATAATCAGAAAAGACAGAAAAAAATCCCCCTCCCCCGAAAAAAGTCGCAAACAAACAGGGAAGTCAGAAAAAAATAGCTATAGAACAATGTGAACAAGTATACATGACGTGGAAGCGATGGCGGAGTGAAGGAGGGGTGACAGTGGGAGGAGGGAGGTGATTAATGGTCCCTGCAACATGACGGGAGGAAGGGAATGCCAACAGTACTTTTATTTACTTATTTTTTTATGAAATCGTCTGGCTGGAATGAGTTATTGAAGTGCGTCGATAGGAGGGTGGACAAGGAGGAGCACAACCGAGACCTTCAGACGTGATCAATGTGAACGATTTTTTTTTTTTTACTACTTTTACTTTTGGTGATTCTCTGTCGCCTACAATAAAAAAAAAAGGGGGGGGGAAGGAGGGATGGCACAAAATAAAGAGGATGAGAAATTTTTGAGAGATAATGGGTGAATGATGGGATGAAGAGAGAAATATAAAATTTCTCTTCAGGTGAATCGAATCGTTCGTGGTTTACCTTAAAAACAAAAAAAAGGATGGCACACAAAACAACGCGTGAAAATCATGTTTGATTAACGAGTGAATGAAGGGATGCAAACTTGTATGAGTTTTCTCTCAGATGAATAAAATCGTCTGATTAGCTCGAATGGAATAAAAAAAATGGCGGAGTGAACCAGGGAGACAGTACGAGTTATAGGAGGAGGGAAGGGAGTAAAGGACGCCCGAAGTGAAAGGAAGAAGGAAACTACTGTGGAGTTTCAATTGGCTACATAAAATCGTCTGAGGTCAGCCTGAATGGACTAACTAAATGACTATTGCAGCGAGAGGCTATGACAGGTTTTATTTATTTATTTTTAGACCAGTGTGTTCGTAGCAGCTACCGGGTGAACTGAGAATTTTTGGCCGTTCTGAAAGTTAAAACTTCTCTAAGCTAAGCATAACATAACCGTATGGTACTGCTATGAATTAAACTCCTCGGTGCGTTCACAGCAACGGGGTAGCAGGCGGGGGGATGGTGGGGGGGGGGGTAAACAGATGCGCTTTCGCCCCCTCTCGGCCTCTCTCTCGCCCTCTCTCTCTCTCTCTCCCTCTCTCACCAATGGCCNAAGCATAACATAACCGTATGGTACTGCTATGAATTAAACTCCTCGGTGCGTTCACAGCAACGGGGTAGCAGGCGGGGGGATGGTGGGGGGGGGGGTAAACAGATGCGCTCTCGCTCACTCTCGCTCTCTCTCTCTCTCTCTCTCTCTCTCTCTCAGCAATGGCACAGCGACCAGGGTTAGGCGCAGCAGGAGGAAGTGATCAGTGTCTACCCCAACAGATGAAGCAAGGAGGAGAAATTTTATGAATATTTTTTATTTTTTTCAACTCCACAGCAGATATGGCACTGCGACCGAGGGAAGGCTCCGTAGTAGCAGAAGGAGGGTGGAGGTGATTAATGGCCGCCCCAGCAGGAGGGGACGAAGGGCACTGCGAAGGGAACGTTAGATTGATGGGATTGATGGCGTGGATGGAAGGGGTGGCGGGAGGAGGACGGTACATCTGGAGGGAGAGGGTACATCCGGAGGGAGATGGTACAGCCGGAGGGAGATGGTACAGCCGGAGAGAGATGGTACAGCCGGAGAGAGAGGGTACAGCCGGAGAGGGAGGGTACAGCCGGAGGGTGAGGTACAGCCTACTACAGAAGTTCACTCACCTCTCTTGCCTCTCCTTCGTGGCTGGATTCGTAAACGCTTTTTTTTTTTTTTTTTAATGCAAGGAAGAAGGAACCAAAAGCCATGGGCCTGTATACTGTTCCTTCCAAGAAAAAACACAAACAATATGAAAGCGTGCCAAATGCTTAACCCCTTCACGGTGGCGAATATCTGCCTTATTATTTCCGCCACCAGACTATTCCATTCAGCTTGAGAGAGAGACAGAGGGGGGGGGGGACGGGACAGATTAGATACAGCCTTCACTAACCCCTTCACTACTCAGGTGTTCTCCTAATCAGAATAATATCACCCGGAGCTTGCAAGAATAAAATGAAAAATACTAAAAATACGTCATCGGATTGAAATAGTGTGAATTAATGGACAATGCTGCACATCATCATCCATTTAGTGATTATATACACCTGCATAGGAGTCACTCAAGGTTCAATGACTCCGGCGATGAGAGAGACGGGAGAAGCGAATGGACTTTTATATATATCTTTACATTGCAGGAGTTAATTCTCGTTATTGCTTATTCTTCTCTCAGCTGAAAAATCCATCTTGCGTTAGCCCACATAAGATACATAAATACACTAGTAAAACGACACTGGTTTAATACATTACTTTCATGTTTTTATTGGGTCTGGAAGGAAACGCCTGCACTCCCTCCCCATCGCATAAAAGGACGAGGATACCCTGCAAAAAGATAACTTCAGCCTGCAGTCCACCGGGATCATGTTCAGAAGAGCCTGGTACAACGACGACGGGACGACGATGCCTTCATTAAAATCATTTCATTATACTCTTCCCAATGCCACACGATACTATGCAGTTTTGGGCGAGACTTCTCATACCGAGGGAATAAAGGTCAAGCAGGAAGGTGTGTGTGAGAGAGTACATAGCTAAATATAATGACTTTTTATTATCCTCTTCTTGTTACCGCCACACAACGTTTTCCAATTTCAGTGCTGAAATAAACCTGAGGTATACAAAATGTGACGTTAAAGTGTGTAAAGATGAAGAACTAATAACATCCTTTATCAAACTCTTGCTCTCTCATTATTATATTTAGATTCGACTGGAAATTCTAGTAGTGAAGGGATAAAACTGATGCCCAGGGGACGGGAGGGAGTAGTAAATGAGAGGAGTGCAAAGTTAGAGGTAATGAGACGTGGCTGAAAGGGGAGAGGGTGCATAGCTGAGAGGGGGGCATGTGGATGAAATGGGTGATGTAGAGGGGAAGGGAAGGGTAGAGACAGAGGGGAGGAAAGGATGGAGAGAGGCGAGAGCAGGCCAGAGGGACAGACAAAGAAGAAGAGTAAGGTGGGATGGACAGAGGGGAGTAGACAAAGAGAGAGAGAGAGAGAGAGAGAGAGACGTGTATATTTAAAGAAGGAATAAAATGGAAGGAATGGAACAAAATCGGAAGGAGAAAGAGGAGGAAAAAGAAGAGGATAGGTGAAGAGAAGAGGGGAGAGAAGGGGAGAGAAAGAGAAAGAATAAGTGGAAAGAAAGGGGATGAAAGAGTGGAGAGAAAGGGGAGGAAAGAGTGGAAAGAAAGGGGTGGAAAGAGTGGACAGAGAAAGGGAAGGGGAGAGTGAAAACACGGTTAATGGGGATAGTTTTTATAGCAATTTTACCTGCTGGAGTTTTTCTTACACGAACGAAACATTCTGGCGGATGTTTCTGGCGAAGACCTTATTGGATTACACAAGTTCGTTCATACCAGTTTAGGGGTTTTAAATTGTTCCTAACTTTTTCATTAGCAGGATTTTTTCACAGTAATAAAATCCCCTGGTGTTGGTCTGTGCAATACACCCAAGAGTAATTGTGGCAACAATATGTGTGGGTGAAAAGGAAGGAATCTGAGAGAGAGAGAGAGAGAGAGAGAGAGAGAGGGTAGTGATGTATCCGTGTAGGCCAGACACACAATAGCATCCCTCTATGGCGTGTCTNACGTGTGTGTGTGTGTGTGTGTGTGTGTGTGTGTGTGTGTGTGTGAGAGAGAGAGAGAGAGAGAGAGAGAGAGAGAGAGAGAGAGAGAGAGAGAGAGAGAGAGAGAGAGAGAGAGAGAGAGAGAGAGAGAGAGAGAGGGTAGTGATGTATCCGTGTAGGCCAGACACACAATAGCATCCCTCTATGGCGTGTCTGCTCCATTTACGTCACATTCTTTAGCCCAATTTATCTCCCACACAGCCATTTACACGATTGTCTCTCTCCCTGCTGGCTTGTTCGACCCGTTGATTTCTGTTGTCGATTTCTACTGTTGATTTCTGTTGCTGATTTGCTTTGTTAATGGTTTCTGTTACAATACTAGGATTTTCTGTTATTGATTCCTTTTGCTAATTCCTACTTCCATTTTTGTTCCTGGGTTAGATTCGTACTGGGTTTTGTGGCTTAGAGAGAGAGAGAGAGAAACGAAAAACCATCCCCACACCACCTGTACATCGCCAGCAATCAGCCTATACACATATTGCCCTAAGCGTTCCCGGTACACAAGGGGGTACATGTGTTTCCCTGGAGAGACACACGCAGACAAGTGACTACCCTGAATAATTGCTACGTTCATTAGGCCAGATACATCCCCTAGGTCATCTGCCTCACCGTCTGCCTGTCTGCTGATGTTCTCTTGTCGGTCTGCCTGTCTGCTATTGTTCTCTTGTTGTCTGTCTGCCTGCCTGTCTGCTGCTGTTCTCTTGTTGCATATCTGCTGTTGTTCTCTTGTCGCCTGTCTGTCTGCCTGTCTGCTGTTGTTCCCTTGCTATCTTTCTGTCTGCCTGTCTGCTTTGTTCTCTTGTTGACTAACCTCTGTGTCGTCTGTCCTTGGTTTTCTGGTGTATGTATGATCAGCAGGGTTTTGTTATTTGGTTTATGAGTTTTTCATGTACATTTTTTAAAATTTAGTTCCCGTTCTTTTCAGTTACATGCCGTTTGTGTTCGGTTTATATGCTTTTATTTCGACGGTTTTCTTACTCTGGTCACTGTTTGTTTTTCCTTTGGCTTATGCATTTATTTATTTTTGGGTATTTTTCTTATTCTGGTCACTGTCTTCGATTTTCCCTTGTTCTATGTATCTTTCCTTGTTTGGCTTCTCCCTTTTTATTCAGTTTATTTATTTTATTATTCAAATTCACCCCAGCCTCCCTGCACGCCTGTCTGTCTGTCTGTTGGCTATCTTCTCTCTTGTTCGAACAGGCCCCTCTGATACCCTGACATTTTCCTGCTGCCTGTCTCCGTGCCTCTGTGCCTGCCTGCTGTCCGCTTGCTTGGTAACTTCTGTCCTGGTTCTCTGATATATGCATGGTTGTGTCTGCGTCTCCTGCACCCTGTGGCTTTGTTTGGTTTGCATCTCTTTATTTTTCTCTCGTATTCTACCTTTTATTTCTTGTCGTATTTTGCGCTGGTTGATTTGTTGGTCTTTTATATTTGGATTTATGCCATTTCATTCGTTTTTAGGGGTTGGTATTGAGGTGTTTTTCTGCAGAGTGTGGACGCTTTTTTCTTCTTTCTATGTTTTATTTTTAAGCTTTTTCCATTGCTTCTCCATATAACCCAAGATAACTTTTTAAAACTTTATTTTTGTTCCCTTCAGACGATTTTATTCTGTGCAGGAGAGATTTTTCGAACTGGAGAAGATACAACTTTCAATGGCACCTTCAGTGTGAGATGTCTTTCTTTACCTGAATAAATTTGTCCAGATGTAGCAAGAATAGACTAAGCACCAGTTTCTTCAAGGGGTTAATTCGGTTGCAGACACACCCCCGACATCCGCCTGCTGTCTGCCCGTCTACCTGTCTGTCTGTCTGTCTGTCTTCCACACAGTAGCTAACTTCTACTCAGGGTTTTCTGATATGACGATAAGCATGACGGCCCCCTCCTTGTTCACTCTTTCTTTCTTTCTTTCTTTTGCGCTCTTATGCTCGTCTCTGACATTTTTGCTGAACTTTCTGTCCCTTTCTTTGATTCGGTATTCGTTTTTTTTTTATGTATATTATGTGTTTTAATATTTTGACTGCCTATTTACTCGGCTGATAGAAATTTTCTTGTGAGCCTTTTATGCGGTTCAGTTCCTCTTCTATTTAAATCATTAGGCGCCAGGGACCATCTCTGATATCCACCTTCTTATGTCTACCTGCCTGACTGTTTGCCTGCCTGATGTCCACATGTTGGGTTAGTCTCTATCCTGCGTCTTCTGATATACAATATGCATGATGTTTACCTCTACATCCCTCACTCCCTGTGGTCTGGTTTGGTTTGTGTCGTATTTACCACTTTGGGGTCCCTTTTCCGCAGTGTATGAGTATTTCACTAAAATTTGGTGTCATACTTTGCTTCATTTTTTTCACCATTCTTTCTGTCTGACTTGTGATCATATAATGTAATGAGTTTTTTGCTTGTGTGTGTGTGTTTTTTTTTCTCAAATTTCTCCTCACAAGAGCTGACATCTTGCTTGCCTCACTAATTGTTATACCTTTTTTTCTTTTTAAATCTGCCAATGTGTTAGGAATTTCTTTTACACGTTTTCTTCAAGGATGTTTTGCAATCATCCATCGTAAAATACCACCACCAGAATATCAGGTAAGTAAACTACCTTTATACGCTGATGACTATACTAGCCAAATCTCGGGTCCCTACACCGGGAATAGGGGGGGGGGGGGGGCTACCATGGGTCTGCCTTTTACCATTAACGACTTGCTTCTGAATCATTTTCCTTGAATAGGCTTTACGCTTTTCAGTTCAATTTATTCCTTCACTCACAGCCTCGGCCACTTTCCCCTCATCCCCCTTCAGCCCAATTGAATTCCAGCTCATTCTTTAAATCCTTGTGCTCTTCTCCTCCCTCGCTTGTCCCCCTCAGTGTTCCAACATTCCACAGTAATTGCCTCTCCGCCTACCTGCGTGTCTGATGACATGAATGAGTGTCTGATATAGTGTATCTAATTTAATCTGGCAAAGCTGGATCACGCCCCTAACCTGAATGCTGAGCCGTGACTGGATGAATCTTCTGGGATGACAGCTGCTCAAGTTTATAACACTTATTTTTTAATCCCGGTATTTTCCACAACAGAATCTTCTTTTACCCTAGCCTGACCAGATTCCTGTCTTCTTCAGTTTTATTTCAAGTAGCTCAATGGCACAAAAATACTACGGCTCTACTTCCCTTCCACAGCATTTATTTGCGGCTATCATAATAATCTAGTGTTGATCTCTTGCTACAACTCGGCATTCTAGATGGAGAGATGGCAATTTTAGACCAAGTAACGGGAAAAAGAGGCCAGTTTATTTGTATCGTGTGTTTCAAAATTTTCTCTAATTAATGACATGCCACTGACAATCACAAAAAGCTAACTGCTCAGAAAAGAATTATTAAAATGACTGACTAGAAATAAAGACTTTTTTTTCATTTTCCAAAAAAAAGTTTAGTTTTCACCTGTAATTATCTAAACGAAAAACAACAGACGGAATGACGAGACAGTAAGCCAGCTACGCACTCACATTCCTGGTTAATGATAGGATATTAATATTACGCCTCAGAGTACACTAATCAATCCAGGGATGGCCTCAAGATGCGATATTTCTGCTTAAAATAATGTGATCCTCTGATACATCTACTCAACGTCGATCTCTCGTGAGCTTAAGAGGTTTCCTATACTGGTTTAACTCTGACTTGGCCCAGATTTTCGTTCTTCTGCAGCTCATTTCACGTAGTTCCGTGGCAGAAAAAGATGCAGCTCCACATCCTTTCAACAGCACTTCTTCGTTATTAGCATCATATTCCAGTGCTTATATATCATTTCAAGTGAGCACTGAAGATGGTGAGATAGCAATTTTAGGCCAACGTAGAGTAAAAATGACAGCAACGCTCCCTTAGTCATTTATTTTGTATATAGTAATGCTCCCTTCGTCATTTATTTTGTATATTCAAATAAACTTCATTAAAAGGACAATTGATATACTTTATTCTATACTGTGGTCACTTTATCTAGGTGTAGAACTGCCATCACTTCAACTTAAATGCTGAGCTATGAACATGCTAGTCACGAAGTAATGTTATGGGATTGATGCAGAACCACAGCAATGTCCTGGTCTGTCATTTAACTTCGAGAAATTAGCTCCACATTGGCGAAAATCTCAGCCAAGGTAAGTGAATGAACTATAGCTACTACAGGAAACTGTTACCCAGCCTAGGAAGAATTTGTCGTAATCAATGGGTTTTAAGCCTAGGAAGAATTTGTCGTAATCAATGGGTTTTAAATAAACTCCTTAGACCTTTTAAGCACGATGACACCTCGTCTGCTTTTGGTTTACACACAGCGATTCTATTTAGCTCAAGAAGAACCACTCGTAATCAAGGAGCTGACAATCTCTAAACACATTATTTACACTTTTCTAATATTAATACACTCTGACATAAGACACTGGTACGGTGCCCTATACTGATACATTTTGGTAGGGATGAGGATCCAAGAGGTCCTCTCACCTTACGAGAATACTTACACCAAGAAACATGGCATTAACGAAAGTGAGAGATTTGCTGAGACTTAAGGAAATGGTTCGCTTTCCCATGAAGATTTGCTCACCGTTATTATCTTTTTATGCATGGTGAGAGACAGGTGTAATTTTGGAACAAAGTCAAGATATATGGTGCAATATTACAGGCTGTTAGTACAATCACTGGGCAAACAGAAGACACTGCCACACCTCCCACTGCCACACCTATTGCCATACCTCACACTGCCACACGTTACACTGCCATATGTCACACTGCCATAACTTACACTTGATACCTAACACTGCCACAAGTTACATTATCACAACTTATATTTCAACACCTCACACTGCTCTCTCTCTCTCTCTCTCTCTCTCTCTCTCTCTCTCTCTCTCTCTCTCAAACACACACACACACACACACACACACACACACACAGCCACTCGCGAACTCACCATAACAACGCTCTACACCCGACCCTTTCCCCTTGGCGTCGTCACAGCTTCTCCAATATTACACCCCCTTTGTAGGGCACCACACACAGGACGAAGAAGGTCACTGTGTGTGTGTGTGTGTGTGTGTGTGTGTGTGTGTGTGTGTGTGTGT
>JAGKTI010036947.1:0-10988 GCA_018397915.1 Birgus latro
CCCTCATGAATGGGATATGCTTTCCGTACATTACCATTCATTGTCTCGTCTACATTATCTTCATGGGCTAGCCTGACCCTGTCTGTGTGAACTTTCATGACTCTCCCCGTGTTTATGTCTACCAGTTTTACTATCACATCACTAATTTTCCCTTTTACTCTAAAAGGTCCATCATATAGGGGTTGAAGTTTCTTAGGCTCTCCTGGCTTGGGAATCTTTCGTACATAAACCCTATCTCCTGTACGAATCTCTTTTACTTTTGCTCTCGATGTCTGTTGCTTCTCCATGGCCTCTTGACTTTCCTCAATGTACCTTAAACACCTCCTAAAGATACGATTAGCCTTAATGGCCATTTCATTTTTATAGTTATCCAAATCATAGCAGATCGGTTCCTGTTTTACGACATCATACGGGACACCAGGGTCCCTGAGGAACATGAGGTAGAATGGGGATTCCTTCAACACTCTGTGATATGCTGTGTTATATGCCCATGTGGCAAAGCACAACATTGAATCCCATATTTGCGGATTATCCTCTACTAAACTCCTTAGGTACTTCATTACTGTGGCATTGGCTCTTTCAATCACCCCATTGGCAGACGGGTGATACGCTGTTGTTGTTGTACTTTTTGTCTTTAGCAACTCAGCTATCCTTTTAAGCGTGGCATTGACGAACTCTGTTCCCTGGTCTGTGACCATCCAGCGAGGTGCTCCATGAACACACACTACATTTTTAACGAACGCTCTGGCAACCTCATCAGCAGTTTTCGTGCGAAGCGGGACGGCTATCAAATATCGTGTCATCACATCTATTACTGTCATAATATATTTATATCCCTCTTCACTTGAATTTATGGGGCCGATCAAGTCCATATGAATTCTCTCAAAGGGTACTCCTACCCTAGGGTATCGCTGCAACGGCGCCGGGGCGTCCCCCGACGGCTTGAAGCGGTTGCAAGTAAGGCACGCCTTGCAATAACTCTCAACATCTCTACTCATCCGTGGCCACCAGCTAAATCGTTTTAGTCTTTCTAAAGTTACTTTGATTCCTCCATGACCTACAGTAGGTAATTTATGAGCTATCTCTAGAGCACTCTGTTTGCATTCGTCAGGAGTTACGACTTGTTTTAGACTCTCATCATACTCATTGGTATCGTAATGATAGAGTAATCCATCTTCAACTATGAACTCACTAGTACTAACTCCTAGTGTTCTGTGTGCATCTTAAATTTCTTCTCTAGTTACTTCTACTGCTCCATCTCGTAAACACTGAAGATATTGTTCCTTCATTCTTTTATACAATGGATGCGCATCCTGTCTGGGTCTCACTACCAACTCTCTCCATCTTATTATGTCTCTCTCTCTATCTTCATCGATTCTGGATATTTGATAATCTTCTTTTTCGTACTCGCTATCATCATCATCATCATCATCATCATCTCTGGTTCTCTCTCTTATCTTTGCTTTTGTACCGGTAACTGCGAGAACTCTGTCCTCCGATAACACTTGGCCTCGAAGTCTAGATAAGGCATCTGCTACAACATTATCTTTGCCTGGTATATAGGTTATGTTAATGTTATACTCGGCAACCAAAAGTTGCCACCTAGCAATCCGTCCACTAGGGCTAGTTGTGTTTAGCAGCCAGACCAGGGGTCTATCATCCACACGAAGCTCTACCTCGTAACCCAATACTAAGCTCCTATTTACCTGGAGACCATATACTATAGCCAAAGCCTCTCTCTCTATAGTGCTATACTTCACTTCAGCAGAGTTTAACCGTCGGCTAAAATAAGTGATAGGCCGTAAATGACCTGCGTCATCTTCCTGCTGTAATACTCCTCCTATAGCAGAAGAAGAAGCGTCTGTAGTCAGCACAAATTTCTTAGTGAAGTCTGGAAACTGCAAAGTCACTCCTTCAAGCAACTCGTGTTTCAGTGTTTGAAACGCAGTCTCTGCTTCAACACTCCATTGTATCGGGGTGTTATCTCTCTTATTCTTTCTACCACCTGTCAATTTAATGAGTGGCCCAGCCTTCTCAGCGTAACTCTGAATATACCGTCGGTAATAATTAGTCATTCCGAGGAAGGACTGCAATTCACAGACAGTTTTGGGAGTGGGTATATCACGAATAGCATTCACCTTTTGGGGTTGTGGTTTTATGCCTGTGGCACTAACAACATGTCTGTCCCAAATAGTCCACATCTGACTTAAAAAGTGACACTTGGATAACCTTAGAGAAAGATTTACATCACTTAATCTTCCCAGAACTATATCTAGATTTTTTAAATGTTCCTCCCAAGTCTCACCCTGAATGATTATGTCACCCAGGTACACATGTGTGATGGAGCCCGTAAGCCCAGTCAACACATGGTTAATCACTCTCTGAAACGCAGCTGGCGCTTCCTTAAGTCCAAAGGGAAGCACATTGTACTCCCAGTGACCTTCAGGAGAGGAAAAGGCTGTCTTTTCCTTACAATCCTCTGTTAATGGTATCTGATGGTACCCCTGACGGAGGTCCAAACAGCTGAAGTAACGACTCTTTCCCAGCTGTGCTAAGATGTTCTGAATGTTAGGTAGAGGGAATCGATCCTCTCTGATATTAGCATTCAGCTTTCTAAAATCCAGACATAATCTCAGTCCGCCCTCTTTCTTAGCTATAGGCACCAGGGGTGCGTTGTAAGGACTTCGGGAGGGTCGTATAACTCCTTGCTCCAACATAGTTTTCAAGCTTTCCTTAACCTCCTCATGATACTTTACCGGTAGAGGATAAGGTTTTCTATAAGCTACTTCCGGGGTCACCGTAATTATTTCATGATAGTAGTAAGGGGTTACATTCAAGGGTTCATCCTCCAATGCGAACACTGTCGGATATTTCATTATCAGCACTCTCAGAGCTTCATTCTCCTTACTCATCAAATGTGGGGAAAACATACTATCAACTAAGGCAAACAGTCTCTTCGTTCGTGCTCTTTCAGTCCCTCTAGTCTCTCGCATCATAACTCCTGATACAATTTCTCCTAGGCCTTTCTGTTTATTCTCATTTATATCCCACAATACTCTACCACACGGCCTTATATGACCCAGACATGTACCTCCTTTGAGTTCGATCCTGTCCGGACTAGGATTGACGAACCTCACCTTAAAATGAAATCGCGATTTCTCTCGTGCCTTCTCTACTCTCGCTAACTCTTCTCGTTCTGGGATCCCAGCTTTCTCCTGTAATAACACTAATCCTGGACACAATGTAGATGCCAACATGTTTCCTTCCTGAGGTTCAAAGATAGCCGCTTCGCTTGACCGCATTCTTACCTCTAAAATGACGGTACCACAAGTCCAAGGACCTAGCTCCGTACTCGTCGGTATCACAGCTTTTGCTACCTCTACGTCTGCTTCTGACTCACTGTTCACTGGTGCCGCTTCTTTATACTCTAGAGGGCCAATATTCACAGATTCGCCCTCTATATACAAGGTTAGAGGATTCGTTAGTAACTCCATCCTAGTACGGAGCATAAAATCCATCCCAAGCAACATGGGTGCTGGTAAGCCTAAGCTTCCTACCATAATAAAAGTATGAGCATACCACTTATTTCCAATCCGAAGTTCAACCTTTATAGTTCCATCAGTCAATATCTCATCTCCACTTACGTTAAATAATTTAACCGTTTCCTCTGATGCCCAGTCATCTTGTTCAATGCTCCTTTTTAACTGTTGATATATTTCTCTCATAATCAACGACCTAGCAGCTCCTGTGTCAATCAAGGCTAAGACACTTTCATGTAGGCCTTTCACATTCACCATCATTGCGACTAATTTCTCGTAGCCCAGGAGTGAGGCGATCGGAACTGGGTCGGCGTTTTTTTTTTCTGAGTCCAAGGTACTGCACCTGACTGTCTTTCACCTGACGCCTGTCCCCCTGGATCACTTCTCCCTCTTCCTCTATTATCTTCTCTTTTCCACTCTTGCGCTTTCCTTCTAGCTACCCAACACTGTCGTGCCTGGTGACCAGGTTTATTGCAGTGATAACATCTTCCTGGCTGATTACTAGTAGCACCTGTCTGACTAGAAGTAGGGCTAAACCTCCAGTTGCATTCTCGAGCAATATGACCTTTACCGTGGCAGTAATAGCACTCAGCCATGGGGCAATTCATAGCAATGTGTCCTGTCCTTTTGCATGAATAGCAAGTAATAGGTGGAGGGGCACCCCCTCTTACTCCTTGAGCTCCACCACTTTTGAGGCCAGTGCGAGGTTTCGGCTTCTCTGTCGTCACTACATTTACATTTGGTTTATTTCTCTCTGTCCTCTCTAACAATTTTAACTTGGGGTGTGTTTCTGCATATCTTAGCATGGCTGCCAAGATCCTATAAGGGTCGTCACGCTCCACATCGCTCAACATGTCTTGCACCTCCGGCGGTACACTCTTAAGTAATGCGCCGGCAGTTACTTTATCAACAACATCATCATGACCTGGCTCTGCCTCGTTCGCTTGAGTACTCAAAGTCTCAAGACGCACAAAAAATTGGTGAAAAGTCTCTCCCGGAGAGCGAACAGCAGATCCCAGTTCACTTAAAAGTGTACTGGCTCGTGCATCAGCAGGATAAATTCTTTAAAATTCAGCTTTCACAGCTGTCCAATCCGCACCGACTTTCTTAATCGTATTGAGAAGATGTGAATAGGCAGCGTCTATGCTATGCGTTTTAGCTAGCTCTAATCGACCTTCATCAGTCCAAAGTGGTCCCACTGTCATATCATCTATAGTTTGTAACCAACGCCTCGCGCTTGTGATGCATCTATACTGAGGGAAATCCGGCGATATTACCTCTCCACCACAAAAATAAGGAAGACCCGTTATCTTAGCGTAATTATTGACAGCATTTCCAGTTAGAGTCTGACTTAATTTATTGGCAAGATTCTGCAAAGGGTCCATGGCAGCGGCCGGGGAGGCAGCAGCCGCGCCTCCTACTGGAGAGTGTGATCTGCTCATGTTAACTTCTCTAACTTCCCCAAAATAATCTAATAAATGATCAAAAAACGCGGAGTCACACCGGGGTGGGGCTTGAATACGAAGGTTCGCGAGATACTGGTGTAACGCCTCCTCTGATGCGCACCCACGCAATCCAAACCACGCTCCAGGTCTCTGTATTAAACCACGAGACACTGGGGATGGAGAACGTGGAGGGCTTAGGGGAACAATATTCATAACAAGTCTGAATAACAAGTTTTTTCACCTTAGAATCCCACCGCTGCCACCAGTATGTCGTGCCCACTTGCTTACTCTACTCTTTATCTTAATTAAGTTTCATTTGGTAGCGCTGGATAGGCACAAGTGGCGAACCCGACACAACACTTCAAGTAATCACAAGTCCATTTAAGGCCGGCGTTACGTGGGAGCGTCTCTTTCCTTATTAGGAGGAAGGGATTCTAGGGTTACTCACACTAATTTTCTCCTTTGTGTTTATCTACAAATTATATACAATTTATACACTAAGTCAAGACAATCAACTGATTTGGTCCACTCTATTAACTCCAGTTATACAACTACTTTATGAGTTTACTCTACAATAAAACTATTAAATCATGCCACCTTACAATGGTAATCAACAGTACAACTAAGTTCCATTAAACAAGTGACAGTTCACGAATATTATTACTCGTCACTGGAGTTAATACTCTCTCTTACTAAAATAAAACCAAGAATAGTATGGTCAACTACAAGGTAATACTAAAAGGAATATTCTCTTACACAGGGTAATACTAAGAACAATACTCTAGCACACTTTAATCTCACCCTAGCATTATTACTATTAGAACATTAATCTCTAACATTTTTATTCTAGTATCACTTCACCTCAAGTTATATCAATATCCTTTGCAAAATTAATATCACTCTTTAGCACAGTCGTGTACCCTAACTCAATACTTCTCCATAAAAACACTTAACTTTATATAATCGTTGTTCCTTTCACCATTGAGCAATTAAGTTAATTTAACAATCATACAAACTATCTGGCCCGTCCTGTTACACCCTACCACGAGTCTACAGTATACTCTCAACATTCTTCACAGTGTATTTCACTTTCTTCTCCTTTCTCTCTTTCCTTCTCTCAGTTCCACTTTCCTCTAAGTTCTCTAACGAGAAAATCTACTCACTGATACCGTAGAGTACCAAGACATCACCAGTCTCCGTCGTGGTAGGGTGCTTCAGGCGGCCTTCTAGCTAAGCTCTTCCCCGGTCCTTCTCGACTCTTTGCCCTCTCAGCTTGTTCTAACTCCCAGCCCTCTGCCTCTCCCTCAGCAAAAGTACAGAGGCCGGAAGTAGGCGTGTACTCTACATATCCTTCGTTCACTTCTTCTCAGTGTTCCTAGTCGGGTCTGATCTGCAACATTTTGAAACAGTGTCCACTATACAACGCTAATTCACCTAAACATTGCTCTCTTCTCTTATCTCTATAGATATTAGGACACATGCCACTCCACTAGGTCGCACCCAGCTCGTCCTTCCGGAGCACACAAACTTTAATCTAGTGTAGACAGTACAAGGCTATGAGAGTAACCATGTGCCTCGGCACTTCCTCTTATTATTCCCATTATTCATTCACTTTTCATTTTTTATTCTTCACCATTCACTGATCTGCGGCTTCTTCCATCTTTTCAAGGTGCTGCAGGTAACGATATTTGTCGCGTAACGTTTTTCGATATCCTTTATCCCTTACTGACTGTTGTGGATGACGTGGTTGTGGTATGGGTGGTTGTGGTCGGATGGTGGGTGAGTCAACCACGTGTGTTGTGTTCTCACCGAATGCCTGGTGTAAGTCGTCATCACCGTCATTAGCGTCGTCAGCATTATCGTTGTCTTCCGTATGGCTGTAGTTGTTGCCGCAGCTTGCTGTGCGGCGACATTCTCCGATGCCAAGAATGTCACGTCCTCGTGACATCTCCTGACGACGAAACTCCTCGAAGGCCCACGACTCCGCACGTCGAAGAATTGGTAGTGAGAAGGTGGCTCGGTGTAAGCGATAGCATAGGAAAGCTATCACCACGATGACCAGGATAACCACGCCAGCTATAAGTACATAAGTCGTCCAAGGTGTAGCGGCGTTCAGGTGGTGACGCAGGGGTTGAATGACCTTCATACGATGGATAAGGGTCTGCAGTGGAAGTGAGTCACCCAGCTCGACATCATCTGCTGTACTTTGAAATGACAAATTCAATAATACTGATTTTTCTAAGGGTGTCAGAGATACATTAACGGGAATCGCTATGGGGTTGATCTTTAATTCTTGCTCTCTAATAACTGTGGCATAAGCAGGCAAAACCAATGCACTGCTATGAGCACTACATCCTTCACCTAGGGCAAGTAAGCCTGTATTTTGAGCTACATGCTCTGACTGAGACTCTACTTTATTAGGGCATATGAGAGTGAAGTGAATCGGGTAGGGCGTAGAAAAAGCCCAACCAGTTTTATATCTGATGAAAACTGGGTTAAAACTCCTCAGCACAACTTTTGAGCATAACTTACTAGCCTCAGGCTTAGCCAAAAACAATGCAGTTTCACACGTTAGAACAGAGGTATCATATATTGGTCTTATAGGCGGACATATTAATAATTGGCCATGCTCTCTACACAAGTCAGAGGACTCTAGTGTTACATAATGTCTCCTGGTTTGGCTGATCGCCAAATATTGAGCAACTCTATCATGACGAACAAAGTATGGTGTGTCTGGGACTCTGAAAGGTAGAGACGTTATCTGATACACATCAAAAATGTCATCAGGATCACCCCTCAAGGGTACTAGTAGGTAGAAATTCAGTGCTTGAGAACTAGAAGATCTTCGTGGAAGTACAGTTATAGCATCCTGATAAACAGCTAAAAATTCTAAACGTGCAGGGTATAACAGGCCAGGTTTTAACAAGGAAGCTTCTCTCAAAAGTGATAAAAGTACCGAATTGGGAACTAGGAATGATGAAAATTTTCCTGCCAACATTTTTTCTAGACCTAACTTTAAACAAAAATGATCATTTTGTATGTCTATTAAAACAAGGGACAAATCAATCATAGCCTCTGTTATCCTTATTTCCTCCTCATTCTTTAGTGTCAATAAGCTAACCTGTCTAACTAAATAGTTAGAGACATTAGCAGCCTTCTCTAATCGCTGTATAGCTCTTTGCATGGCACGCATGTCTCTTACAGTGGCGTTTAGTATTTCAGAATGTAAATTAAGTTCTACTCTTTCCTCCTCTGTGAAAGATTCTATATTATCTAGCTGGTGGTGTATAAGATCTATCTGCTCTTGTGTTGCTGTACCAAACAAAGCGTTAGAAATGGTTCCCAATATATTAAAGGCTCCTCGCTTACTGCGAGATCCCGACGGGGTGGTGGCATCATTTAATAATGAAGACAAATAATCATTGAGAGAGTGAAACAGTTTAGCAAATTCCAGATCAAAAGACGTTAATGTCTCTCGTAAAACGTTAACAATAACTGATGAATTATCCATATGGTCTATTGACCATGCAACATCGGCAGCTAGTTTACGAGCACGCATCAGGGGCTGATAAAACTCATCTATGTCAATAACATAAGGTATAATAAAAGAGTTTCCTGTAAAGTGGGCCTGACGTTGTGCGGTGAATGCAAGTCCCGCTCTCACTGGTAGATCTTCCCATGCTTGACTTCCAAGTCCACTGATGATCACGGTCAGTAGGACCTGTAAAAAGGTCAATTTTATTTTAGATACTCTATAGGCTTATCCATAATATTAGGAAATTCTGTTGTCTGTCCTTTAGATCTTAAACTATAGGCTTCTCTTCCTCCTTCGGCATTATCAGTCAAATCGGCCACTGCACCTTCTTGCTCTTCGTACAAGCTCTGCACACTTGGAGTACTTTCCTCTGTTTCCTGCAATTGTGGGGCATTTCCTTCTCCCGCCCTTTTTACGTGTAAAATATCTCTCAATTCATAATCCTGCACTTCCTCTGGTGGTAGAGTGCCCTCATGAATGGGATATGCTTTCCGTACATTACCATTCATTGTCTCGTCTACATTATCTTCATGGGCTAGCCTGACCCTGTCTGTGTGAACTTTCATGACTCTCCCCGTGTTTATGTCTACCAGTTTTACTATCACATCACTAATTTTCCCTTTTACTCTAAAAGGTCCATCATATAGGGGTTGAAGTTTCTTAGGCTCTCCTGGCTTGGGAATCTTTCGTACATAAACCCTATCTCCTGTACGAATCTCTTTTACTTTTGCTCTCGATGTCTGTTGCTTCTCCATGGCCTCTTGACTTTCCTCAATGTACCTTAAACACCTCCTAAAGATACGATTAGCCTTAATGGCCATTTCATTTTTATAGTTATCCAAATCATAGCAGATCGGTTCCTGTTTTACGACATCATACGGGACACCAGGGTCCCTGAGGAACATGAGGTAGAATGGGGATTCCTTCAACACTCTGTGATATGCTGTGTTATATGCCCATGTGGCAAAGCACAACATTGAATCCCATATTTGCGGATTATCCTCTACTAAACTCCTTAGGTACTTCATTACTGTGGCATTGGCTCTTTCAATCACCCCATTGGCAGACGGGTGATACGCTGTTGTTGTTGTACTTTTTGTCTTTAGCAACTCAGCTATCCTTTTAAGCGTGGCATTGACGAACTCTGTTCCCTGGTCTGTGACCATCCAGCGAGGTGCTCCATGAACACACACTACATTTTTAACGAACGCTCTGGCAACCTCATCAGCAGTTTTCGTGCGAAGCGGGACGGCTATCAAATATCGTGTCATCACATCTATTACTGTCATAATATATTTATATCCCTCTTCACTTGAATTTATGGGGCCGATCAAGTCCATATGAATTCTCTCAAAGGGTACTCCTACCCTAGGGTATCGCTGCAACGGCGCCGGGGCGTCCCCCGACGGCTTGAAGCGGTTGCAAGTAAGGCACGCCTTGCAATAACTCTCAACATCTCTACTCATCCGTGGCCACCAGCTAAATCGTTTTAGTCTTTCTAAAGTTACTTTGATTCCTCCATGACCTACAGTAGGTAATTTATGAGCTATCTCTAGAGCACTCTGTTTGCATTCGTCAGGAGTTACGACTTGTTTTAGACTCTCATCATACTCATTGGTATCGTAATGATAGAGTAATCCATCTTCAACTATGAACTCACTAGTACTAACTCCTAGTGTTCTGTGTGCATCTTAAATTTCTTCTCTAGTTACTTCTACTGCTCCATCTCGTAAACACTGAAGATATTGTTCCTTCATTCTTTTATACAATGGATGCGCATCCTGTCTGGGTCTCACTACCAACTCTCTCCATCTTATTATGTCTCTCTCTCTATCTTCATCGATTCTGGATATTTGATAATCTTCTTTTTCGTACTCGCTATCATCATCATCATCATCATCATCATCTCTGGTTCTCTCTCTTATCTTTGCTTTTGTACCGGTAACTGCGAGAACTCTGTCCTCCGATAACACTTGGCCTCGAAGTCTAGATAAGGCATCTGCTACAACATTATCTTTGCCTGGTATATAGGTTATGTTAATGTTATACTCGGCAACCAAAAGTTGCCACCTAGCAATCCGTCCACTAGGGCTAGTTGTGTTTAGCAGCCAGACCAGGGGTCTATCATCCACACGAAGCTCTACCTCGTAACCCAATACTAAGCTCCTATTTACCTGGAGACCATATACTATAGCCAAAGCCTCTCTCTCTATAGTGCTATACTTCACTTCAGCAGAGTTTAACCGTCGGCTAAAATAAGTGATAGGCCGTAAATGACCTGCGTCATCTTCCTGCTGTAATACTCCTCCTATAGCAGAAGAAGAAGCGTCTGTAGTCAGCACAAATTTCTTAGTGAAGTCTGGAAACTGCAAAGTCACTCCTTCAAGCAACTCGTGTTTCAGTGTTTGAAACGCAGTCTCTGCTTCAACACTCCATTGTATCGGGGTGTTATCTCTCTTATTCTTTCTA
>JAGKTI010036948.1:0-10987 GCA_018397915.1 Birgus latro
ACACACACACACACACACACACACACACACACCCATGAACACACACAAAACTCACACACTACCTAACTCATCTTCAATTCCTTCAAGTTCCTGCCAGCAGCTCAACACCTCTGGAGCAAGTGAGTTATCCATATTTTGTTGATTTGTACATTGACCTGTTTCTACATTTCTATATTTTTTTCACAATTAAGTATTTTTTTTTACATATACACATATGAGATGGAAGAAAGTTCAGCTTTAGCAAAAAGATTAGTGGAAATGTCGAGTTACTGAGAGCACTATCAAAGAGCTTATGATATTTCTCGTGTATAATTTGAGTAAAAAAAAAAAATAATAAAACGTAACGAGCGAAAATATGTAAGTATTCGTGAGGCAGGGAAATTGAGCGTTTTTATCTCGCGTGCGGGCGAGGAAGAGTGTTCTATCTTTGTTGTCCATTTACTCAAAAATTATTGAACGTATCGATTTCCTGTAAGAACCATGATAAAGATCAGTGAATTCTACATATGTACAGGACATAACTATGTAATTTCTCTAATGAAAAGTTGTGGTTACGTAGGCGGTTATTGTGCATGCATGACGAAAGTGCACAGCGGCCGATTTACTCGGAAACTATGAAGCGTATGAAAACAAAAAGGTATCAGGAGAAAGCTTATGAAATTCTACATAAGATTATGTAATGAAAACATAAGGTGTGCGAGAAAACTTCTGCAATTTTTTTTACAAAAATGGCTTTTAGTTTTTGGCTATTTTCTCGAAAACTACAAGTCGCATCACAACCGGACATACCTCATTACAAAGCCAATTAAATTCTCTATCAAAACTTATAATAACATTATTCTGTATGATGGAAAACACTCGAACGACGATGTTGGGAAGTTAGATCAACGTTCCAAAATGTTTATTCACTGCGGCCTTGTGTACTTTTATTCGTATTTTTCTGGTTTTTCTTTTGGCTTATCAGCTAGAACAAACATCGGCGAATAAGATGATGTGAGTTTCAGGGCAACATTTTGAGGTTTGGGTGGCGAAAATGAGGCAAGAATACATGTAATTTGCGTACCGGGGGCTTCCAGCAGAGCGCGCACAGGAGTAAAATCATGAGCCATGAAACTTAATAAAACTTACCATGCACGAAAGGGTTTAAAAAAAAAAAAACAGTCACTCCTTGGTATGAGCAAGAATGGGATGTCATTGAGAAGTAAGGAGAAATGAGGAGGTGGAGGGAGTGTGGCAGGGCATAAGGAGTGAGGAGAAAGGAGGGAATATGCCTGCCACACACAGCCAGCACAGTCTAGAGGGGATGTGAGGGGTAGTTTGGGTGGGAGGGGACACAGAGGACAGGATACAATGGGGCAATGGGAGGTGGAGAGATGGCTTGGGGAGGGGGGATCCCCACATCTGGGAAGGGGGCCAGATCATGCCTCCCACCACCTGATCTCAAGTTTCCATTGGCTAGGTACCATTTATATCGTAAAAGTGACGGAGTTACAGCTCTCCAGTTTTTTGTAATCTCTCTACAATCGTCAGCCATAGAATTTTGTCGCACAGTATCTGAGTCCCACGTCAGCCACTATACTTTAGGGGTTACGCCGTAGCTACGATTGTTTGTTTCCAGCACAGTGGAAGAAACTCAGTTTACTCAAAGGTGGATTTTGTTTTCCAATTTCCTGAACGGGAGGTTAGGTTAGTGTAAATTATTAGGTACAGTTAAGCTAGATTAGGTCAGGTTTAATTAAACACTTAGGTTTGGACAGTCCCTTACGTCAATATGCCGATGAATCAGACGAGTTGTCATAGCAGTATAGCTAAAAACATCGGGGAAACAGATTTAACAGGAAACATTTATTTACCAACCCAGAAATAATCAGAAAAATATAACAGGCTATCAGGAAGAACGGTTGTGGTTAGATGCTTGTATGGCTTAAAGTAAAGCATATGTTTATCCCCCTTAATGTCTATGGGTTAATCTGCCCAGTCCCAACCGGTTTTTTGCCCAGCCTACCCCCAGATCCTGACCAATTTTCGACTTTTTGTTTTTTGGCTCAAACCTCCGCTTTTGGTGAGAAACATCGAAAATTCATAGAGAAATCGCGCTCCTGAGCTTAAAAATGTTGATACAGGTGTCATTCAACCTTACATTTTCCTTCTTTTTCAGGGTACCTGTCTAAAGAAAATGAACTATGGAAGGGTTAACTAATTCAAGCCACTTTAAATTACGTATTTATTTATTTAATTGGTACGAATTTATGTGTAGTACAAGTCTATATTGGTTTTCACACAATAATATAGGCGATAAAAGCATTGTTCACTCACCCAAAACCCCAGTATATGGTACCTTCCTTAACAACATTACCACCTCATCACTTCTGTTTGTTTCTAACTCCAGCTTCTTTGTTTCTTTGTCCCCCACCTCAGGAATCACTTTCACCATGAATTTTGTTATTGGAGAGACCATGGGGCAACATACCTTTACTGGCCAGGTTACTGCTAACAGGTGAATTGCCCAGTGTGGCGGGGAGGGGGGTTTATGTGGGGCCAGGCAGTATCCCCTCTTGACAGCAGGTAGAGGAAGGTCTCCCACATGTGCCTACCAAAAATCACCTGCGAATGTTGAAAAATGTGCACACAATGGGCCTTGCAATTGAGTGGCGTATGATGCACATCGGTGGGTCTGTCTGCGGAAAAAAGTAGCAACGTGCACCGTACGTTGGTGGGACTCAGCAGGTTAAGAGATTTGCGTGCTCGGGACCATTTTTTTCAGAGTTCTAAAATAAGTTTCTTTTTCTTTTAGATGTGAAAAGACTCGTCTGGCGCACCTGGCATTTTTTTTTTCTTTAGTTCCCCAAACCCATCCTGTGATTTGCTGTGATTCATGGAAGAATTAATATAATTATGACACATGTTACATTAATATGTAAACATATGGGCGAAAACATCTGAGATGAAGTGACCGCCTGACTGCTTGGGATGCTAGAATGGGGCCACGTAAACATACCAGTGACCATAGTTCCCTTCTCAGAATTGTTTGCAGTTTTTTATAGCATGCCCTAACTCGGCGTCAGCATCACCAGTATGGTAAAGTGTTGTTCAAGGCCAGTGGCTATGAAGGGGTTAATGGAATACATTATTGTTTGTATCAGTACTCTCTCTTTCACGCATTCACACAAGAACGAACAAAAGAATGAGCAGTAAATGTATGCTTGACTTTAAGCGGAAGAAATAACTGTATGCTCAGTCAGTCCAAAATGTGTTGGGAAGCGTGAAATCGAACGTAGAATGTAGAACTGAATGCCAGTTTACAAGAACACGTGGGATGAAAGAGCAATTTTTTTGTTCTGATTAGCAAACTTTTGCGTTCCATTTCGTCCCAAAAAGTTGTGAACCCCATAAATTTTCATCTAGGCATACAGCCTAAAGACCTTACCAATTCAGTTCATATTCCTTTAGTTTGTTTTCTGTATTTTTCTGAGTATTTTGAGAGTGGTAAATTACCTTTCCCTGCGGAAAGATTTCCCCCGTTATTATCATCATGTCGTACCTATGATTGTTTCTGGTATAATGGAAGAAACTTACTCAACGAGTCATAGGTGGATTTCGTTTCCCAATTTCCCAACTGGATCCCAGATTAGGTTAGGTTAGGTTAGGTTAAATCATTAGGTAGTTAAGCTATGTTAGGTTAGGTTTAGTTGAACAGTTAGGTGAGGACTGTCCCTTCCGCCATTATACGCTGACAGATCAAATGAGGTGTCACAGTGGAGCAGCTAAAAACAACGAGGAAACAGATTCAACGAGAAACGTTTATTTACCACCCCAGAAATAATCAGAAAACTATAACAGACAGTTAGGGAGAAGAACTGATTTGGTTAGGTGCTTCTGCTGCTTAAAGTAAAGTGTATGTTTAGTGAATGAGCAAATAAGAGCAACTCTCTGCTGGTGGCTTTCCTTCCTTATCAGTCACCTCACCAGACTCCACCCCACCACCCTCGTGATCGAGTTGTGAACAGAAGGCGTGGCTGGGGGGTAGACTCTTGTCCATTTACCTGTTGCTTGCTCGCTAGCAACTGGATGCATGCTGTTTCAACTGGAGCTACTGTACGGATAATTTTATGTACTGTATTACCATACCACTGAATTATTCGGTCATGGCCCGGATGTACTGAAACCTAAATAATCCGAACCTGGATAATCGAGCTTTCACTGTAATGTGACATATTCCTCAGATCTGCCGAGAGAGGCGATTGAGCCAGGGTGGAGCCTACAGCCATACTCTTTTCTCTGGTGTGGGTAGTATTTGTGTCATGGAAGGATGTTCACCACCAGCTGCTTTCATAAAGGTAAATATAAATTAGTTTTTATCAATGCAACATTTTGAATGGTCAAAAAAACACTTTAAAAGAAAATTGGAATCAACCTAAGGACTGTTCACAAGTTTTGATGTCACATATGTTTGAGTTGTTTGGGTATTTACTGAACTGTTAAATACATTTTCAGTATAGATAGTGCTGAGTATATACTGATATTATTATTAACCATGATGCAAATGTGTTTAACTCATAAGGTGTAGCTTTGTGTTGTTAGAAGATCCCCATGATAGGCATTTTTTTTTTTACTTTGTCCAAAAGCTCTTTTTACTCAGTAAGAAAGAAGACATGTTTAAGCTAATAGATGATTTGTATCTCTAACAGGTGTATTGATGAAGTTAGGTTTGGGGAGGAAAAGAAAAATGGGAAAAATTTCTGATCAGTGACATTATCATGAGGTGAAGGCAAGATTTAGGATACTGGGTATTGTGGGGGGGCCCATGCATACAGTAGATATACCTAATTCTGTAGATGGTAGGTGGAGGTTCTCATCATCCACTCACATGATGTAGTGCTGCCTACTTCTTTCATCTCTTTTATCATTCCTTTTGTATGAGAGGGAACCCCTAAATTCTCAGAGTAGATTGATAGCATGGAAAAAAGAAATAGTTCTCCATTGCACTTGTTGATACCACTTGCATGCAATCTGGTGAATCATTCTGACATATGACTGCACTGAGAGGGTTGAGTCCATATTTCTGGCATTTTTTCTTCATTCGTGCACGTGACTTCTGCAGTTTTCATCCAGAAACCATTTTGGCAGATTTGAATGAGCAAAGAGTGTCCATCAAATTTTGTTCTTTGCTCAGGAAAACTGTGACAGAGGCAGTAACAGTGCCTAAACTGACTTTCAAGGAGAAGACTATGAAAAAAACACAAGTCTGTGAATAGCAAGCACGTTATAAGAATGGCAACTTGTCAGTCCAGACCCTTCACATTCTGGCCATCCTTCAACCTCTCAGTCAGAGTAAAATTGAGAAAATTTTGACAGCCAATATTGGAAGATCATTGTTACATTCATCCATCCATCAGCCAATCCAACTTTGTCCCATGAGGAGTGTAGGAGCCCGGGGCTAGGCAAGTTGATCGTGACATTTATGATGAGAGTGACTAGCCTCACTCATCCCTGAGGAGCATAATGTGAGCAATAAACCCCAACCATCCCTTGGATATAAACCTTCACCAGCTCAATCTGACTGGAGTGCCATAATTACCCACTAAACCACCAGGTTCCATAATTTGGTTATATGGTTACCACCCAGCATAGTAAATGGTTTCCTGGTATACAGGAAACCATTTGGCTTGTCACTCAGTGTAGTCACCCATAGGCAGAAGGAAGAGGAAAGAATGGAGGAAAGGAAGATGAAAGAGGGACTGTAAAGTCACCCATAACCTGAAGGATGAGGATGGAATGAAGTAAAGAACAACAGAAGAAGAAGGAAGGAAAAAAGAGAGGAGAGGAAAGGGCAGGCAGCCAAGAGCAGCACTACATTGAGTGAGTGGATGGTGAGTGCCCCCATCTACCACATTACAATTGATAAAACAGTGGAGGCCACAGATGCTTCTTGGAGTTCAATCCACTGGATTTTGATACAAGATCTTGGCATGACCCCAGCTTCAGCAAAATTCGTCCCCTATCTTCAAATGGAAGATCAAAAAGCAAATTGTGTGAATGTGTATCAGGACTTGAAAGAACAGTTGAGAAATAGCCAAGAATTTCTTTTGAATGATTGTACGGGTGATGGAACCTGGGTTTATGGGTATGACCCTGAAACTAAGCAGCAGTTCAGTCAATGGAAGATGCCGGCATCTCCAGAACCGAAGAAAGCATGTCAGGTCAAATCCAATATAAGACAGTTTTTTTTTTTTTTTTTTGACATTGAGGAGAATTTGTTCCCTGTGGACAGACTCTGAAGTTTGAATCAGCTTTTTTGCATTACACAGCTATGGAAAAGCATGAGGCACAAACATCCAAAGAAGAGGTGCATCCAGAAATGGTTCTTACATCACGACAACACTTCATCACACGCTGTGTTGTCAGTTCAGCAATTTTTTTGTCAAAACAACATTGTCTTTGGTCTGCACCCCCTGTACAGTACTCACCTGTGATTTTTTCCTGATCCTCAAGGTTAAGTTAGAACTGAAAGGCAAAAGATTCAACAACTTAGAAGAAATTAAAGAAAAACCACAGGAAGCTCTGGACAAGGTGGCAAAAGACAGCTACAGGAAGTGTTTCCAGGAATTAGAAAAGCACTGGGGCAAGTGTATAGTGTCTCAGGGGGAGTACTTTGAAGGAAACTAAAATGGATTTGCTGTAAGTTTTGTAATGAAGTTTTTTGTTAACCCCTAAAAGCCTAATCGCATGAATTGATAGAGGCCTGTAAAAAGCTGCAGAGCGCTTCCTCCACCCCAATTATGACGTACATGGCTTCAGGCCAATAAGAACTCACCCCTGAGGTGGCGTGAGGGGGTCTCGTACCAACCCCGGCAGGGGGGGGCATCCCCCCTCTGGGCCTCTGTGCTTCCCTCTACTCCACTCCCTTACTCCCTCCTTGTCCCCCATCACTCTCCCACCCCTCCATGCACCTCCATCTCTCCTTTCACCACCACCTGTGTCCCTTCTCACCCACTTTCGCCCATCCTCCCACCCTGCTAGCCTTGTGTCCCCAATGAACCACACCGTATCCCTCCCTCCTTGTCTCTTACTATCCATCCAACCCCCTACAGACCATTGAGAGGTATCAGGTTGTTGCCGAAATTGTAATGATAAATGTGATAATTGTAATGATAATGTGATAATTGTAATAATAAATATGATAAATAAGTGTGATGATAAGTTAGGACAGTAAAAGGAGAAATTGGAAACAAATTATTGCTTTCTTTTTTTTTCCCTTTCATATGCATGCATCTGTAGCATTCTTCAACTTTATTTTGATGTCTTTGATGGTTATAAACATTTATACGTGTCTGTGTTAGTTTTTGAATGACTATGAGGCCTTGTAGGGCTTCTCCCCACACCTGTTTTATCTCCCCACACCTACATACATGCCTGTTTTCGTGGTTGATATGACAAATCCTATTGAAATGGAGGGTTTCCACAAGCGAATTTGGTTGTTTCGTTTTCATTTTTGAAGGCTCCAACATGCTTGCATGCGTCGGCCTTGGTCACCTAATGGCGGCTCTCCACGCTGCTCGATCCCTGGCAGCCTCCCTGTTCGGTCCCTTAACCCTTAAGTCACACTTAATGACCTCGTCCCATGTCTTTCTCGGTCTACCCCTCCCAACCCCTTCCCCAATATTAACACCTCTCACCCTCTGTACCCAATTATCATCCCCCATCCTCTCCACATGTCCAAACCACCTCAGCCTACCTCTCCTCATCACAACACCAATACACTCCAGACCCATCCTACTCAACTCTTCCATCGTAAACCCAGCCCCCCCAGGCCTTGCATGCAGGGACGCACTGCACATCCACCTAATCATTGTCATTTCTGTACGTTTAAACCTGCGAATATTCTCTTCCTTTACTGCCCAGGTCTCACTACCAAACAGCATCACACTCCTAACTCATGCTGCATACAAAGAACCCTTAGCACGTAAGGAGACTCCTCTCAATGTCAGGAGAGGCGACAGCTCCCTGAACTTCTTCCAACCACTTCTCACCCCAGCAACCGAGCTAACTCCAGCCCCACCTCCGGCACATAACATGTCTCCCAAATAACGAAACTCCTCCACACACTCAAGAGACTCACCTTCAAGTTCAACCCTCTCACGCCTAACAATCTCCACCTGCTCTCCCCGACACGCCGCACACATGAAATCAGCATCATCTCACAGTCTACCTCTAATACCACTACATCTCTTGTGCACCCATTTATCACAAACACTACACAAGATGGAATTACTTCCCACACCCTTGTGGCAAACTGCACATGGCCACTCTCCCTCTCCTCTGATTGTACCGCCACCAACCCTAGATATCATCACTTTTGTTTTATCTGCATTTACCCTTAAGCCCTTGTACCCCATACCATCTCTCCACTTCTTAAATCTTTCCTCCGCCTCCTTTTCATTCTCTGCAATCAACACCAAATCATCAGCATACAACATCTCCCATGGGAGTCCATCTCTGAAGTCACGTGAGAGGGCTTTGTTGCCGAAATTTTTTTCCTCAAGTGCCACCAAGGCCTTGTAGGCCTACTTCCCACACTAGTTATCTCCCCACACCTACATACACACCTGTTTTCATGGTAGATGTTACAAAACACACTGAAGTGCATTCTTTTCATGCAAAAAGCTGGTTATTTCCAACCCCTGTACCTATAGCCTACTCCCCACAGCCTAGTAATCTCCCCACATCTACATACACCTGTTTTCATGTTTGGTGTGACAGAACACTTGGAAATGACCTGTTTCAATTTAAAAAAAAAAAAAAAAAGGTAGTTATCAAAATTTTCATATTTTCTATTGTTTTTGAGGGGTAACTATTATAAACTTTTTTGAGCTTTGATGTGTGATTGTGCAGTACCCATAGGCCTATAGGGTGTGGATTCCATTGTCAGGTGTGTAAATTCTTCCTCTTTAGCCAGAACACAATCAATTTGCCTCCAGTGAAAGTCGCCAAAACACCCCCGAATTGCAGTTGTGGGAGGTATGGTGCCTGAAATAATTGCAACCTTTAGGGGTTAACAGTTCCTGGAATTGTGGGATCTGCTCTTGTATGTCTGCCCTCTTTTCTTCCTGTTTTCTCCCATCTCCCCATCACTTATCTTACTCATCTTCCCACTTCAGGTAACTCTACAGTGAGTGACAATAATGGTTTCCAGGAAACCATGTATGATGCTGGATAGTAACCGTGTAACCAAATACAGTAATGGGTGATGTGTAACTTACTATGGTAACTCTTTTAACTGGGTGGACGGATGCAAATGTGTTGTCCATCATGGAACCAAACCTCCACACTCTTCCCACGCCTCACCACTCACTGGCACATGAGAGCATTGGTTCATAACACAGGACACCCTTGCAAGGGAGATTGCTTGTCAGCAGTTGAAGGGTGTGCTTTATCCAAACAGACTGGGGGAAAGAGAGAGAGAACTTGAATATTCAGCAACAACAGTAATCAAATACTGTACTCTGTTATGCAGATCCAGTTATTTCATTTGTTAAGGGATCAGGACATGGTGGTCAGAGAACTGATTTCATACTCAAGGATCTGAGTTAGACACCTGTTGCCGAATCACGGGCAGTTCCCTCCTTGGCACTGGTGAGGTGCATACAGGTGGCAGTCTATGCCTGGTTGGAGCAAAGCAACTGCTCACCCACTTGGGAGCCAGATCTCCTCATACTGTACAGTAAGACCTCACTATAACGGACTAATTGGGGTCCAAACCATTCCGAAAAATGCGAAATTCCGATAATATTGACATCCGGACTTCCCACTGCTAATCCGGACTTTTTCCAATATATCAGACATCAGTCCGGATTTCATGAACGGTTTATAAACTGTTTTGACTACCATTGTGGTACTGTACTGTGTTATAACTTCACTGCATTAATCAGATGTTGTAATATATATAATAATACTGTACTGTACAATGATAAACATGTCTGTTATTTATATTATTGTGGTGAACATAGCTGAAGTGGTCAGGCAGTCCGGACTGCTGCTGGCTTTATCAGACATTTTGTGATATATAGGAATTTAGTCTGGTAGCTCCTTAAGTCCGGTAAAAGCAAATTCTGGTCTACTGAAGTTCGTTATATCAGGGTTTTACTGTATTTCCCTGCACCTCGCTGTGGGGAAGAACCCTGCTTCAACCCTAGTGAGGTACTGTCTTCCATAGAAGCAGTTGCTTACCTGTAGTCAATGGGTCTGCTTGGATTGACAGACCTGGGTTAAGCTACAACAGCAACAATTAGTTTTTGAGCTATGCTGAATTTCTGAAGCTCTTAATAGTTGACTTGACACCATGCAGTGGGCAGGCTAGGAACTGGGAGTGAGGCAGGGCAGGAGGTGTAAGGTAGTAGCACAGGTTACCACATGATTCAGCCAGTAAGTTGGGGTGCTGATCAGACAATCACTCAGTGCAGTGATGCCAGTAGGTGACTCTACACTGAGTGACAAGCTTGATGGTTTCATGTAACCCAAGAAAACATTTACAGTGCTGAGTGGTAATACATTAGAACTTTTCTAACTCAGACTGTTGGAGGAGGGGGAAGGCTGTTCAGGTTATGAGGTTGTCAGTTATAACAAATAAACTTTTATTAGCCTTGAAAAGTGTACATTCCCTCTTCTGTCTTTCTTTCCTTCATTCTTTCCTAGTCCTTCTGCCTGTGGGCGACTCTACACTGAGTGACAAGCCAAATGGTTTCCTGTACACCAGGAAACCATTTACTACGCTAGGTGGTAACCATGTCAGGGGGAAAATAAAATATGTACCTCTGCGCATTAGGAATAACTATCGAGTCGATTATCACGAGATAATTGACTCGTGAAATCAAGTAGCGATTTCACTTTTTTGCTGGCTTACTTCGCCAATTCTCTAGAGTCGAGAATTTATAAACTTTCTCAACAGTACACAGCATAGACTAAATGCTCAAGTAGGCTGTATTACTGT
>JAGKTI010036949.1:0-10987 GCA_018397915.1 Birgus latro
TCTTAATTAAAGTAATAAAAGTTTCTAACCAATCCACCAGGTAAAGGTCTTGCATAAGGTAAATATTTGTCATGTATTTAGAAAGATATTACACCGAAAATGTTAATAGAAGTGAACGTGTTAATTTCCCATCCGCCCATGCGTCATACAGTCCTGTGTTACACCATCAGGAGCGTAGGGGTCCGGGGCTAGGTTGCTTAGTCGGCGAGGGTGACTGATTATTTTCCTTTCCAGAGAGACAGAGTTTGCCAGTCAGACTACGGTGCTTTGATCATCCTTCCCTGCTTCACTACCAACACGAAACACAAACACAGCTCGAAAAACAGTCCACTCCACCCTTACTGTATTGTATCCCCTCACACTGCAACACAAACACACCTGCATCTCACAAAACTCACCTCAGCTCAAAACAATCCACTCCTCTCTTACTGTAATGCATTCCTCCACACTGCAACACACAAACACACCTGCTTCTCACAACACTCAAATCAGTCCACTCCACTCTTCCTGTCCTGCATCCCTTCACACTGCAACACAAACACACCTGCATCACACTATCACAACACAGGCAGTCCTTCACCATAAGCTCAACAATAGATCTCCGGAAGCGCCCTACTGATGTGTCCGGGTCCCTGAAGTCCACGGGGTTTATATCCAGGTGATCCTAACCCAAAACAACAACAGCAACAACAACTTCTCTCTCTTGCTTTATCTTTAACCTTTCCTTCTAATGTCTGTCCCATTCTTTTCCTCAGATTGTTCACTCTTTCCTTTTCCATATGTAAGCTTTTCCCTGTTCCCCCTTTCAGCTGCTGGTGTGGAGAAAGAGAGAGAGAGAGAGAGAGAGAGAGAGAGAGAGAGAGAGAGAGAGAGAGAGAGAGAGGAAGGAGGCCAGGACAGGGGAGGTAAAAGTCCAATCTAATCTCCAGTCAGCGAAAAAAGTCAGACCAAAAATGCTCAGTATTGTCTCCCGGCCTCGAAGACTTCAAATTTAATTAAATGGGTCTCTACTGAAGCTCCATCAAGGCTCTATTAAAGCTCTAAGGAAGTAGGCGTGGTGGTTAGGGGTCATTGGGTTTTAATTAAGAGAATTTTATTTAATACCTTGACGACAGTACTTCAGCGGCTGGAGTTCTGTGAAAGAGGGGGAAGAGGAGGAAGGGAAGGGAAGAGGAGGAGGGGGAAGGAAGAGGAGGAGGGGGGAAGAGGAGGAGGGGAAAGGAAGAGGAGGAGGAGGAGGAGAAGCCGCAGCAGCAACAGGAAGATGATGATGATGGCGATAATTAAGAGGAGGAGAAGGAGGAGGAGGAGGAGGAGGAGGAACATGAGCTGATGATAATGATGATGATGGAGGTGAACAGGGATGATGATGATGATGATGATGATGGTGGTGGTGGTGGTTAACGATGAGGGTGAGTGATGATGATGANCTAAATACCTGCAATATTTATGCTGTTATATGCCCAGCAGAATAAAGTCCTTAGGTCATTGCAGGGAGCCTCCAAAGACCAGCAGAATAAACCCCAGCAAAATAAAGACCAGCAGAATAAAGAGTACCAGAATACAGTCCACAAAATAAAGCCTCCTAGGTCATTCCAGGAAGCTTCTAGAGCCCATGAAAATAAGCTCCTATAGTGTGTTTCTTTTCATATGACAAATATTCGTAACCTCTTTCAGCCAAGTGTGATAGCCTAGTGTATAGTCCAATCAGAACGAGGATTTTACTAGTAACCAAGGAGACTCACTCGTACCTCATAACCAAGGCTTATCGAATGTCCTGCAACCACACCTTCAAGTCTGAATTTCTGAATGTAGCAAAGTTCTGTCCGATGAAAACAGTCCGATTGGATTTCACGCCACGGAGCTTCCACCCACCACATCACGACCCCCTCTTACGTACCGAGGGCCATTTCCGCTCGTGCACACTCGTACTCTCGTAGGAACCTTTACTCAGTTCGAAAACCACGCTAGTTTGTTTATCGGGATAGTGGAGGCTGAGGGAAGCATAAACAACACTCTTACGACTCTCATTACGTGTGCGTGAGCGAGTGTGTAGTGTGAGGGTGTGGGGAGTGTGTGCAGCCTAAACCAGTGCCTGCAGTTTTGCGTGTGTGTGTGTGTGTGTGTGTGTGTGTGTGTGTGTGTGTGTGTGTGATATCGTCCTACACCCTCGACGACGAGTAAAATACTGTATATGAATTTGCAGTAAGACAATTAAAGCACATTTTTCCACCCTGCCGCACTCTTTCATCAAAATAAATTGCGTTCAGTCAGGCCAGAGTAAAGATTGATGCAACACCCCTTCCTTTGCACCCCACTCACTCAGGACCCCTTCCTTTGCACCCCACTCATTCAGGGTCCCTTCCTTTGCACCCCACTCATTCAGGGTCCTTTCCTTTGCACCCCACTCATTCAGGGTCCCTTCCTTTGCACTCCACTCATTCAGGGTCCCTTCCTTTTCACCCAACCCATTCAGGGTCGCTTCTTTTGCGCCCCATTTACTCAGGACCCCTTCCTTAACATCCCACTCACCCCCTTCCATTGCATCCCACTCATTCAGAACCCCTTCCTTTCCATCCCATTCATTCAAGACCCCTTCCTTTGTATCTCACTCATTCAGTGTCCCTTCCTTTGCATCCCACTCATTCAGTGTCCCTTCCTTTGCACCCCACTCATTCAGTGTCCCTTCCTTTGCACCCCACTCATTCAGGGTCCTTTCCTTTGCACCCCACTCATTCAGGGTCCCTTCCTTTGCACCCCACTCATTCAGGGTCCCTTCCTTTGCATCCCACTCATTCAGGGTCCCTTCCTTTGCACCCCACCTACTCAGGACTCCTTCCTTTGCATCCCACGCAACCCCTTCCATTGCATCCCACTCATTCAGAGCCCCTTCCTTTCCATCCCACTCATTCAAGACCCCTTCCTTTGCATCCCACTCATTCAAGACCTTTTTCTTTTGCATCCCACTCACTCAGGACCCCTTCCTTTGCATTCCACTCATCCAGCACCCCTTCCCTTGCATCCCACTCATTCAAGACCCATTCCTTTGCATCCCACTCACTCAGAAGTATTATCTTGAGCATGTCGGTAAAGTAGGTACCTCAAGGTCATCTCTGCACCAAAGAGCCGCAACCACAATTGTATGAAAAAAATAAATAAATAAATAAAAATATGGAATACATCCGTGACATCTACAAAGGTGTATGTGTAGCAACGTACAGTACTGTATTGTATGTACTTACCATTCTTTGGATAAAACTAAATGTCAGTGGTACTCTAGCAAGCAATATACTACACTGCAGCAGGATTACTAGTTTTAATCAAAGCAGTGAGCATTATGCAGTATAATATCCATCATCTGTGGTGTTAAATTGTGTCATGGAGAATTTACACTGATAACTGTGGTACTCTTTTCGTTGAGTGTTCGGAACTCTACAGTACAGTATATATTGAGTGTGTTGATGTTTTGCAGACATGCGCCGCACCAGACAACGGAAAGTGTTGGGTAGCTGCCAGACCAACAACATGCTGCCACCACCTTCCTTTGCCAGGGTACAGTGCTCCAGAAAAGCGGTACAGGTGAATAATATTATCATGCCTTATAGTAATGTTATTGTTGCCTCTTTTACATTATTCCCTGTTGTAGTTTCAATGGTACTGTTCATTTTATATTTTATTCATCATTATTCATGTGATATGTAGGACAATATTGGTGTGGTTTGGACATATAGAGAGAGTAGAGGATGAAAATTGAGTGAAAAATATCTCTGTGTGAATGTTGGCACATTGAACTCTCAATGGCTTGTTGAATTGTATGCACCCACAACTTAGCATTCAAGTTGTGGAAGTGGCTCAGTTTCTGTCATATGAAAACAGAATGATTGTACTTACCCCCAACCCCCAGGAAGCTGCAGCAACTCCAGCCAACCAGGGCATCCCAGCAAATTACACATCCTCACTCTTCATTACCCCCCGAGTTCAACCCTTTCATGCCTCTTCCCCCGGGTACCGTCAAGCGCCATCCTAAAATGGGGGAGATTGCAGTTTCCCTGCAGAGGTCACCACTACAGGTCTCACCCATCACTAGTCCTAAAATTGGCATGGAGGTGGGTGATCCACTCGGTTAGCTATATCTACCTAGTCACACCAGCAACAGTGGCAACAACTAAATCCTTATTATGCAGTAAATTTTCCTTTTTTTTTATGCAAGGCCACAGTTCTTTTTGTGTTACAAGGCCAGGCTTGTTTGAACCCAGCCTGGTTGGACTGCAGGCTGAAGGTACTATTCTCCTGCAGCCAGCCATCACCTTTGAGGGAATAGGGAATGAAGTGAGATACCGGTATATTTGTAAACTTGCCCATTTGTATCTTAGTTGCTGTTGCTTGAAGGTTACTGTTGTCTCTGTATGAAGCCAGATAGTATATTAGAAAGTTATTGGAAAAAAGTTATAGATTCTGCCTTCTGGATATTTTTCCTCAATATGATTCTGATACTTATGTTGTGTGGCTTTGACTTGCTGATTTATGGACTTAATATATTGTGAACATTCTTTCTCTTCCCCACTGTTTGGTGCCAGTAGTGTTATTAATGTTATTTTGTTTACAGGGGTGGGTGGAATCACTGGATGTAGAGAATATGGATGAAGACACAAAGGCACAACTTATTGCCATCCATGAGAAGATTGGCAAGATGCTTAATATGTGAAAATGTTGGAAGTTTATGGAATGTTGACCCTGTGAATCCTGTGATGTCATCTTTATTTTATAGCTGTTACTTTCAGGGAGGGGGAGGCTGAGGATGAGCTGTAGAGTGAAAGGTATATGAGAGAGGGAAGTGTGAAATGGAAACAAGGCAGTGAAGTGGCACTGGACAGGGCAACATAGAGGCGATTTGTTTGTGGCCATCCCTTACTGGATTGAGGCATCGGCAATAGATAGATAGACAGACTTTCAGACTGACTGATTAAGCTTAGCAGAGGCTTTTCACACTGTAGGTATCAGATATAGCCCAGCCTTCATTAACCCATTCTCTTTACCAGATTAAATATGTTGATGTAAACAGTCTGTGTATCCATATCCAAATGCCTTATTCCCATGAGGGATGGCCACAGATGAATTGCTCCCACATCACCCTGCCCTCCCTCCAATTCACACACACCCTCTGATATATCTCTCCACTCTGTCCCTCCATCTCATCCTTGGTTTCCCCCTTCACCTAGGTTAAATACACCTTTCTAGTCAGTCTCTCATTCTCAGTCCGCTCCAAGCAGCCAGCCATGATAATAAGAACAATAAAAAGATGTCATAATAACAAAAGAGTTAAGGAAGCTCAAGGGTAATAATCTCATGGGGTCAGTTAAGAAGGCTTCCTAGCATCTTTTCCATAGTGATTTATTCCTGTATGTGACCCAGGATGGTGAGGTGCAGGAGGAGGGCAACTTCAGCCTGCAGTTCACTGAGTTCACATTTCAGACAATAAAGACATACAATACAGAAGAAAATGTTATGGTGAAATATGCAAAGAAAATCACTAAGGTAGAGACGTAAGAAGGTCTTCTAAGCTCACCACAGTACAGTGTTTTGTGTCAACTGTTCATTCTTCAGAGCAACACATCAAGTGACTTGTTATACAGTAGATGTTCTCATATTGACTTCCATGTATTGATGCTTCTTTGTTAATATGTATTTTTCATCATAATCAGGCTACCACCAGACAGTGTATATTCATCTTATGCAGATCTGTAGTAATGAATGAATTAATGAAGGCAATATTTATTTTTGTCATGTGTAAGCCTTCTTTCTGATAGTGTGTCATCATCCATCTCTCCATACCCTCCACATGCCCCAGCCATCTCCAGCAAACATTTCTCATCACATCGCTATTGCATTCAAGTCTCAAGATTGACAGTCACTATTGTATATGCACTTGATCTGTTACCACTTAGCTGCACCACTTAGCATTCATCATCAAAGTACTTCTCTCTTTACTCTACCCATGTCTGCTCAAACCTGACCATACACATCTCACATCATGCCATTAATCTGCTTTGCTCCTTCTCATCTTGGTACCCTGTTGGACTTACAGGTATAGCTTCACTGACTTATGAATTTTTCCCTGAATATTTTACCATCGTATAATACTCTTCCTTGTGTCTTTTAGGTGAAATCATGTTTCCATTATTTTTTAATCCAGTTTGGTTACTCTACTTACAAAATTGAAGAGTTGGTTTATATCTTAAAAAGTTTATAAGTTGAAATTCAGTAATATTTGAAGCCAGGTATGTACAAGTCATTGGTGGACTTTGTGAACACTGGTAGAAACTGTAATATAAGGCAATTGTTTTACCAGCTACATCAAGTAAATTAATTTGATCATTGATATCATTGTTCTTAAGTTTTAATATGTATTATATATTGTTCAGTCCAGGTTTATGTAGATGTCATTGAAATAATACCCCTGTAAATACTTACTTCTCACTAGCTAATAGTTTTGAGTGAGTTGGTTTAGCTTTGAGTAATTACATGCAGGTTTATGAGAAGGTGTTTATTTATTAGCATTTTGGTGATGAAATATCTGTAAATAAAAGCTTACTGTATTTATGTTAAGAGATCTGTATTTAATTATATATGTATAATGTATTAAACCCCTTCAGTCTGGTTATGTATTTTGATGTATTTATCTCCCACCAGATAATTTAATACAGCTTGAGACATGCCTACAGTAATAGAGGGGTTAATGAAGGCTATATGTAACCCTTTCAGTTAGTCTCCACAGCTGAATTTAATTATCTGGAAATATCATGATTAAAATGGAAAATATGTCATCAGATTGAGAGGGTTTACAAACTCATAGGATTTATATTGACTTATTTTTTCTCTTGTTACAGATTTTGTAAATAAAAATTAATGCTTTTTAAGAGGGTTTGTAATTATATCAAAATTTTAGAGCATAAGAAGTAATTATGTTCCTCAAAAACTAATATTCTTGCTCATACCTGACTGGTGAATAAAAACACTGGTCATAGTTCAAAAGAGTACGATGCATGAGAGGGATATTTACTGTCTTGATATTTGCCATAAAACCTGTCTGCAGTTAAGTAAAGGAGTGTATGTGTTGTTTGGAGTTCATCATTCATTCAGGGGATAGGGTGGGTATAAATGACATTCTCCTGCAGTCCACTAGTCCTTGGAGGGATAGGGAGGGAGTTGAGGGATGGTCTGCAGTCCACCATCCGGGGATAAGCTAAGGGATGTGTATAATGTATATATCAGTGCCACCATGTTAAGCTGCCCCTCTCAAGCAGGTGTAATTATGATTAAGTGAATAAAGGCAGTCATTATAAACAAGAGATAACTCAAAATATCACTTTTACCATATAAGTGATATATTGTAAATTAGAGAAAACTGGCAAATTGGCTTATAGATAGAAGAGGAACTGCACTGAAATGTATTTGGTTTGTCTGTAGCAAAGTACTCTGGGCCACTCGCACATCTTGAATACTAAGCCATAGCTGCATGAAAATTGATAAGCCTTAGTTATTTGGTATGAGTTAGTCTCCTTGGTTACTATAGTTAACCATACACCTGGCCATTAATGAGGTGAGAGTGGCTGAGGCTCTTTTATCAGTTTAGGCAAAATGCAACACACTTTCTTTCTGTAATTTACTGTGATTATATGTCTTATCTAGTCCTATAAAAAGTGACCTCCTGATCTCAGCTGTATAGGAAAGGAAACCTGGGTCAGATCTCCAAAGCAGTGACAAGAAGTAGAAATTGGGCATGGTATTGAAAAACTTGGTACATAACAGTACAATATTGTGATTCCTACTCTAAGTGAAGCTTGGGAAGGACAAAAGCCAAGAGAGAGAGCAGTGCAAATGCAGTACTGAATGTGAGCAGAGCTTGTGGTGTTATGTGGTGAGACAATCACACAGATGAGAACTGAGAAGCACTGGTGTTGGTATGGATGTGTTAGAAAATATTAGAAATACTCAGCAGTTTGGCCATGAGGAGAGGATGGAGCATGCCAGTTTGACTATGAGAGTCTGAGGAGGAGGGGGAGGGGGAGAGCGAGGATGAGATGGAAGGATGGGGAGTAGTAGCATAGCTAGAGAGGTGGGGTGGCCAAGGTCACCCTGGCCACCCCTGAAATATGCCTGGTCACACCTTTGCCACCCCGTTTTAAAGTCCTAGCTAAAACGATGGACGGTAGTGTGTTGGGGGATGAAGGTGATGTAGTCCAGATGGAGAGAATACCTCAACTCTCTGGCAGTGGCAGATAAAAGCAATAGTTACTTGGGGCATGGATAAGGGTGGTGATAGACCGATGGTACTAGGGTCTTACTAGCAGTAGCGGTAGTAGTAGTAGGAGTGGTGGTGGTGGTGGTAGTGGTGGTTGTAAATTCCGGTTCATCTGAAATGTAAAACCAGTAGACTGCAGGCTGAAGTTGTCCTCCTGCAGTCCACCATTACCCTTTCAAGAGATAGGGAAGGAGGTGAGAGGTGTTTGCAAAACCAGGCACCAGAACCGCACACCTATGTCAGTGCCACTATGTGAAGGCATCTTTTTCCAGCAGCATATGGGTAGTAACGATATTATACACCAGTGATACCAGAGCCGGATTAAGGATTGTGGGGGACCTTGAGGCACAGTATCTTGTAAAGGCTCCCTAAGACTAACGTTGACAGCTCAGTAGTAAAGGCACTGACGACATTTTTAAGTTATATCAAGTCTGTGCAGTACACATAGCAGTGTTTGCTGTTGCTTCCATATTAGGGACTTGAAATGTCTAAGGTCAGTATTCACTCTGCCTTGTGAGGGCCCCAGAGCAGTAGCCTCAGTAGCCCCCTCCCCCCTTTAATCCGGTCCTGGCTGATATTGCTATCGTCAGTGATGCCTCCTCTACAACAATCTTTTATTTTCATACTCAGGCACTTTTGACTCTCAGATAAACAGAGTCGTCTGGTGTTGGCTGGTATAAATTAAGAGAGTAGTATGATCATGAGAGTTAATAGGGACAACATTAACACTCAGAGTAGTATGACTCACTCTCAACTTACTGCTATCGCCAAGCAGCACCTGGAAGAGAATACTAGAGTTACCCCTACCATGAAAGGGCCCTGGTACCATCTAGTGGTTGTAAAAGTAGCTGGATAAGTTTCTCGTCTTGGTAGGTGTCACTACTTGGCTGCTTTTGCTAGTGACCGACGGACAATGGATGGAGGAGGGTGTGTGTGTTGCTGTTGGCTCATTCCCCTGAGGTAAGTGATGGATTTTTGCTGTTTTTAGCTATTAAGTACATTAGGACACAAAGATATCGCACTGACAGCGAGGGAGTATTATTGCCCAAAGAAAAGTACCCATGAGTCTAATGGACTTATTTTTGATGAGACAAGGGGGCTGTTAGTGTGAGGGAGATGAGGAGGCCTTGTACCGCCTCAGTTTTGGTGTCTCAGCACCAGTGACATAGCAGTGTGAGTGTCGTCCTGTAGATTCTCTTGCCGATCAGACTGGTGGACTAGGTTTGTCTGCCGCCTTGTCCCTGTCCACCCAACAGTACAGTTAGTGACCTGAATGTAAACTGATAAGTGCATTTCGTATTTTAGAGGGACAATGTGGTGGGAGAAATTATTGTATGTAAGTTAATTTGTTCTGAAGCACACACACACACACACACACACACACACACGTATATTGTGGTGTTGTTCCTTCATTTTACCTAGGCCGAGATAGTCGTCTTTTTGCAGCTTGTTTCCCGTAGTCCAATGAAAGAATTAAACAAACAGCTCTACATCATTTCCATACCACTTCTTCGTGACTAGCACCATTCTAGTGATAACCCCTTGTTACGGCACATCATTTAAGAGATTGCAATTGTATGCCTAGTCAGAGAGAACAGGGTATAGCTGGGATGACGCAACACTTATATTTTGCCAATTATTTCCAGGTCACTCCACACGCAGTCCTCAGGTCACGTNGGACGTATTTTTGATGAGACAAGGGGGCTGTTAGTGTGAGGGAGATGAGGAGGCCTTGTATCGCCTCAGTTTTGGTGTCTCAGCACCAGTGACATAGCAGTGTGAGTGTCGTCCTGTAGATTTTCGTGCCGATCATACTGGTGGACTAGGTTTGTCTGCCCCCTTGTCCCTGTCCACCCAACAGTACAGTTAGTGACCTGAATGTAAACTGATAAGTGCATTTCGTATTTTAGAGGGACATTGTGATGGGAGAAATTATTGTATGTAAGTTAATTTGTTCTGAAGCACACACACACACACACACACACACACTCTCACACACACACACACACGTATACTGTGGTGTTGTTCCTTCATTTTACCTAGGCCGAGATAGTCGTCTTTTTGCAGCTTGTTTCCCGTAGTTCAGTGAAAGAATTAGACAAAATTACAGCTCTACGTCATTTCCATACCACTTCTTCGTGACTAGCACCATTCTAGTGATAACCCCTTGTTACGACACATCATTTAAGTAAGAGATTGCAATTGTATGCCTAGTTAGAGAGAACAAGGTATAGTTGGGATGACGCAACATTTATATTTTGCCACTTATTTCCAGGTCACTCCACACGAAGTCCTCGGGTCACGTCCTCCACAGAACAGATAACAGATGGAGAGCCAGCGTAACTGAATAGGAGGCCAGAGATGGAGTGAGAGGATGTGGTACAGAGAGAACAAGAAATGAGAGATAATACTCCCAGATCCTGCGAGATGGGACGGAACAAGCTAACAACCAATGGATCAGAATGGAGAAAGGTGAGAGGGGGGGTCCTTATCCTGCAGTGGTGTCACAGGCTGATGATGATGATAATATTGTTGTCAGAGATGATGGTGATAATGGTGATAGTGATGCTGCTGATGACAGTGATGTTGAAATTCCTGTACAACTAACTGGTTTATGGTGATTGTGATGATGATGAAGCAGTTGGGATGATGATGACGATGATGATGATGATGATAATGATGATG